>OMKL01064143.1:0-15303 GCA_900302295.1 Parasudis fraserbrunneri | reverse complement strand
GTTCCGGATGTTTTGCTGTTGTGTTTTCTTTTGTTTAGTTGTCCCACCTACTCTTTTTACGCTTGGGTGGATCTGGAACAGCGAAGCTGTCATCTCCTTTATCCCCCCCCCCCCCCCCCCCTCCTCCTCCTCCCCCTCCCCCCTCTCTCCTCCCCTCTCTGTCTCCCCCTTCCCTCTCACTCCTCCAATCATCTCTGTCTCTGTCCCTTCTGCTGCCATCTCCATTGCGACTGTCACCATGGCGGCTGCTGCCATAGCGATCCCTGTCGCTGTGCCGATCGCGATCCCCATGGCGATCCCGGTCCCCATAGCGGTCCCTGTCTCCCCCACTGTGCCGATCACTCCTCTCGCTATGGCGGTGGTGACCGTCTCCATGGCGCCCTCTGTCCTCCCCATGCCTGTCACGGGTGCTGTCCCTGGGTGAGGGTGGGGCAGGCGGAGGGTAGCTAGGTTGTGAACTGCTGTGGCTGTTGGGCACTGAGCTAAGGGAACCGGCACTGGTGAAACCAGCCATCTTGGTTCCTAGACTGAGAGCTGGGGGAGGGGCCATGGGTGAAGGAGCAGCGCGGGACCGGTCCGGGGCCTCGGCAGCCTCTGTGGGCACTGAGCTTAGACTGCCAGCGCTGGTCCAGCCTGAGGAACTGCTGGACTTGGTGGTGAGCTTAGGAGGGACACCAGACGCAGCTACAAAGTGGTTTTTGTACTGTGCCTGGGAACAAGGGTATACAGAGATGAAGAGATTAATAGTCAAGAAGGAAACAAAAAAAAATGTAGATGAAGAAAGATTGCTCAGCAGTAAGAAGGGAGAGAAGGGTACCTGGAAGGCTTGTTTCATTGCTGACATGCGGTCTCCCATTGCCCCGGTGGCTGGTTTGGTGTAGCTTTCATAGCTGCTAGAGGAAGACAATGACCCACCACTGCGCTCCTAGTAATGAAACAGAATATGACTAACATCAAGAGTCATCATAGTTACATTAATCAACTCCGTCTATGTAACACAAGGCTACTTAGTCCAACAGATGTTATATAGATTTATAGCTTTTTAACTTACAGAAGTTTCAGCCCCCAAGCCTGGTCGCTCTTTGTAGCCCAGACCACCTCCTCCGATATTCAGCTTCTTTCCCTTACCACTTTTGAACCGGGATTTCCTGAACCAGGGATTCTGAGAACAATATTAGATGAATGAAGTTAGAAACGTACCACCTGGTAAAAAGGAATTTGTACAGAAAATATATCTTAGGGCCTTCCTGATTTAATTCACCTGCATGGCCAAGTCCATCAATTCTTTAGAAACGCTCTGATTGGCGCCCTCCAGGTTCCGGACAAGGTCACCAGCAAATGATGTGTCTTTATTGGTGAGGAGGGTGTACGCCACTCCCTTTTCTCCAGCACGACCTGTTCGGCCAATCCTGTGTGTATGTGTGTCAATGTCACGGGCCACGTCATAATTCACCACTGTACGAATCGATGGAATATCCAGTCCACGAGCTAAGGACAGACACAAACAGGAAATAAGACATAGTAAATCAACTGTAAGGTACAGTGTTTCCCCTGTAAATGTTTGTTAGCTGTGGGGGCGAATGGGAACTTTAACTCTTAAGATCCAGGTTTTCTCCCAGTTTTATTTTATTATTCCCAGTAGCAGTTCCAGTAACTCTTGCAGTTCAAATGGCCAACATTTGGACACTTTTATCATGATATATGGACTATTTCTCTCCTAATTTATATAATTATTGCACAACCAATAAAGGTAGAATAGGAAGTGTGACTACAATTCTCTAGCATACAGGTCATATTTCCAGAAGGGTTGGGGGTGGCACATCACTCAATACCCCTACCACACCTTCATCATTAGCACTCACCTGCAACATCGGTGGCCACCAGAATGGGCAAGTTCTTCTTTTTGAAGTCAGCGATGACCTTATTCCTCTCACTTTGGTCCATGTCTCCGTGCAGGAGGCCCAGGCTGTGTCCCTCCTGGGTCAGGTTGGCAGCCAGCTCCTCACTGTTGGCCTTCTTGGTGACGAAGATGAGAACGGATCCAGAGGAAGTGAACTCCACCAGGCGCCGGGTCAACCACGACCACTTGTCTGCCCCGCTGGGCAGCAGCTCCACCATCTGGGTCACGTCCTCATTGGCCTGGAGGAAGGGGGGGACGAGGAAAGGAAGGAAAAGGTCAACCTGTCTCGCTCTGCACTTACAGCTGAAAAGGAAGTATAAGAGGTGATTATGTGTAAGGACATTTGCGGAGGTTGTAATAGAGGAGCAAGGCCGTGTACCTCTCCGATATCTCCCTGCACCACACGAATGGGATCTACCAGGATATCTCTGGCCAGCCTTTCTATCTTCTTACGGAAAGTGGCGCTGAACAGAAGGGCTGTGAGGAAAGTCGTGTTTACATTCAAAGAACTTGCTTATCATCCCAACTACGCCTCAAAAACAAAATACACACACATGTAACAAATGTGTACATTAAACAAAATTCCACAAATGACCAAGGATTGCCTCTTACTCTGTCTGTCTGGACGGACATGGCTGGCAATAGACCTCACTTGGTATTCTGAAAAAGAAAAGGCAAAAATTACCATAAGACGGCAATAGATTTAAAAGTGAATCAAGTTTAGAATATTTTAATTGTAGAACATTATAATGGCAACCCACCGAAGCCCATATCAAACATGCGATCGGCCTCATCAAACACCAGGTATGTAACTCTCTGCAGGGATGTGGCCTTCTTTTTCACATGGTCAATCAGGCGACCCTATGTGTTTACACAAAATCGGCAAAGTGACATTTGCTTAAACGTTTCTCTTCTGAGGTATGTTTTAGAATATTAAGTACATCACAGCGCCAGGAAAGCTGGACATCTTACCGGGGTGCACACCACAATCTCTGCTCCCTCCTGAAGAGCCTTGGCCTGCTCCCACATGCTGCCTCCTCCATAAACCGCCACAGAGCGCAAGGAGTAGGCCTTCCCAAAACGCTTACACTCGGCATGGATCTGTACAACATTTATCGTGCTGCTCTTTAGTAACTTTTTTCCAATAAAAGCAATTTCTTTTTCGACATCATTATCTTAATTTTGGTATTGCAGCAAAGGTCTTATATCCGTCCAGGACAGAGCCCATGGTTCCCCATCTCTTACCTGCTGACAGAGCTCCCTGGTGGGACACACTATGACCGCAATGGGGCCCTCTCCAGGTTCCAGTTCCTTCTGGTCCATGATGTGAACTAGCATGGGCCAGATAAAGGCTGCCGTTTTCCCGCTGCCAGTTTTAGCTATGCCAATCATGTCTCGTCCAGACAGGGCTATGGGAACTCCCTACATCCCAGACAAGGCAGATACTAAGAATTACTATCTTTTTATGGTACCACGTGGGCTGGGCAATACGGAAAAAATTTAATATCACAATATTCAGAGGGACATTTTTTCTATAAGTATACACATTATATAATCAGTACTTTGTGATACTTTGTAAACAGTAGCATAGCTTTGAACTGTACCTGGCACTGAATAGGTGTGGGCTGAGTGTACTCTGATTTGCGGATCTGGTGCATTAGCTGCTCATCAAACCCAAAGTGGGCAAAGCTGGTGGAAGGTTTAGGAGGGGCTGCACCAGATACCTAGAAATGTGACAAAAGGAGATAAAGGACAAAACAAAGAGTTCAACACTGATGAATAATAATAATAATTCATGTGATGTATCAAGGCTCTAGACTAACTTTTCCACTAGTAGCACTGATTCAACCAACTTTTTCAACTGGTGGCACCAGCACAAGATTTGGGCGCCTTTTTTTTCTTCTTCTTCTTCAGGACCTTAATTGCATGTTATTTCTTTATTTTATGTTCTCAATTTTCTGCCATTTTCCTACAGATGAATCTTTTAGAAAAATAAATAGAGAAATATTATAGGGGGGTTTCTTTTTCAGTGTTGAACTTATGACCATTCAAATTTTTCAATTCAAATTTTCATGTAAGCGGGTGGCTTAGTGTTTTGGGTCAAATATCTGTCACTACAGGTTTTGTGTTTGTGACGGTCTGTGCTACTTAAAACTTTTGGTTAGAGTTGCCTACAATGGACTGTCACGGTCTATATGGCTGTTCCCTGTAGGATGACATTTGAATGGGAGTCCCGCCGGTCAGGGCCATGGTTTCCGTTTGTTGCGTAAGCAACATCTATGTTCATTTAGACATATGGACAGAATAGGAGTCATTCTATTCATTTCAACTGGGATCGGGTCAATACAAGAGCCAGAATTGGTCACAGGATTGGGACAAGATGGGGAGAATGACTCAATGAATATGGGGGGACGAGGCATGAGTAAAAACTCATGTGTCAGACCTGCCTGCTCTCTCTCTCTCTCAATCATCCGCACCCTTCGTGGCTCTGCGTCTGTCCCTGATCATTCTCTTTACTCTCCCCTTATTTTGCTTTTTAAAATAATCAGCTGCTGAAAGCTTAAATTTGGCACTTGAATGAGTTGAAAAGGAAGTCTTGACGATGAAGGAGTTATTTCAGCTCTGATCCGCACATTCTGTTTCCTCGACTGGCGATACATTTTTTTAAGACTACTCAAAGTTACCAGTAGCCTACTCCAGTCAGGGAGGGACTGGGGTTGATATGTGACCATTTTGGCTGCAGTCTAGAGCCCTGTGTATGCTGCCAAAGAGTTTGTATTGTATTATGTTCATGATTACAGAGAAGAAACTTTAATTAGGAAGTATGTATATAAATGTGTCCATATTCACAAAGCCAAAGGAGTACAGATCTAGAGTCAGCTTCAGTCTGTTTGTTTGAATAAGCTCATGAAAGCAAGTGTTCCTGGTCACTGACCCGCGATCAGTTTAGTGAATATAGATCCTGGACTTACCCGCAGGTTGAGTTTCTGTCTCAACTCCAACGCTTGAGTTGCTGTCAGGCTGTGGAGTTCTTCATGCTCATTGTAGAAGTTCTTCTCAAAGGGTGGATAATCAATCTGCACAGAGCAAAACAAAAATCACTTTAAACATTGTATAGGTATTCCAGAAATGTTATCTACAGCAGGGGTGCCCAAACCTTTTGACATGGAGGGCCAAGGGCAAACATTTAACATGGGTAGTGGGCCGTGGGCCAAATAATGCAACTGGACACTGATAATGTAACTTTTTAAGGTGTAAAATCTCACATATAAAATTGCAATTTTGAGAGCGGAACATTCTAATGATGATGTCACAAAGGCTATGCTGTGGAGGGCCGAATTTCGGCCGCGGGCCCTACTTGGGGCAGCCCTGATCAAAAGTATTAGACAAGACGACATGTGGTATATCCCTGCCTAACACAGAGCTCTTCTACAAAGTGTTTCTGCACTATCAGCAACGAAACCTTACCTCGGAGTGGTCGATGGGTGGCAGGGGCATGATGATTTTCTTGGTGGTAGGGGCGATGGGGTTCCCATCACTATCATAGTCTATATTCTCCTCCTCCTCCTCCAGAGTCAGCCCAGCTGTGGGATTCTCTGCCATGTAGCGGAAGTAGGCTTCCTGCAGAGAGCACAGTGTTCCATGTGAACCACAGAGCCAGCTTGCTTGCTCAGTGAGGTGTACAGACTACATCCATGAAAGGACTCAAATATCTGATGAGACCGTCAGTTTTATAATGAAGAGCAAAATAATTTTCATTAACTCAAATAAAAAAAATGTTTTGACATAATTATAAGTACCAACTATTGAGCATGCTTTTCCTTTCTCTATTTGTAAAACAACAACATTAACAATAAATGCAGCGGAAAGGCCACGATGAAAAGAGCAACATATGCAACCTGTAACCACATTTGTTAAGAGAAAGGGGTGGGAGTGGGAAGGTTTAAACACATGACGTTAAGGGGGAATGGTTGATCTGGAGACATCTGCCATCAGAGATGTAATGAATTAGGAACTTTGGAGGGATCACTCACTTGTTCATCTTCTTCTTCAATGTCATCACGAATACCCCTGAAAAGACAAGCGGAGAAAAAAAACTTCCCTGCGGCTCGTTCAAACACTCAAGGTGCCCCACATCCCACTAGAACTAAGGTCACTAATCTGTTCGTCACTGGACCAATGACAACACGTCTAGATGTTGTTGCATGAGCCAATTATAGATATTTTAAATCTGGTTATTAAATGGAGAGCGAATTCGTTTAAAAAAAAGTCATTTTCTATATAAGTTAATTGTTATCGCAATTACATAAACAGCAGCAAAATAGAATGTAGTAAATTTATGGGGTAATAATTTTGTGCACAAAATATGACATAATCAACTGTGGATAATCTGCGTATTAATGACCTTAGCATAGACATAAAAAAAAAAGGGGGGAAAAAAGAAATAAAGATAGACAGACAGATATGAAAATGCAGGTCTTACTTGGCCGACTTTTTCTCCTTCTCCTTTTCCTCTAGTTTCCTCATGTCTTTGGCTGCTTGGCTCTGAAACAGATAAAGCATGATTTCTTATCAATTTCCTCTGAACTGTATGTGAAATGAGGACTTAGGTCTGAGTTCAAAAAGAGTCCTCTCTCACCTCAACTTCTGCCATAAATGCATCTAGAGGGTCATCCTCACTGTCTGAGCCGCCGCCAGACTGGAACTGTTGTCGTGTGGGGGAATTCTCTGCTGGGATGTATGGCAGGTCCACATTGCTGCTGGACTCCTCCTCATCATCTTCAAAATACCTGGAAGTAAATGAAAAAGATATTATGGGCCAAGGGTTGAGAAAAATGTGCCTTTCAAATGATCAAATGTACACACTGACCATCCTAAACTGAATACATTTTAATTGGGCAATGAATTGAGAAGGATACCCTATACTCACGCATTTTCTTCGTCAAAATTGGCTCTCTTTGTCCCAATTTTGTAGAATGACGGGAGCTGCTGGCTCTTTCCATACCCCCCTGTTGATCCTGTAGCTCCAAATGATGTGTGAGATTTCTGTGTCAGCTGGGGTTCTTCTTTTTTCCCTGCACTACCACCAAGGGAAAATCCCCCAAACCCAAAACCTCGCTTACCACTCGGACCACCCTTACTCCAGTTCATAGCGGTGCTGCAGAAACAGAGGACAATAACAACTTGTACTGTAAGATAGCACACATTGACACGCGTGACAACGAGCTAATGGGTCCGGTAGTTGAGACGTGCTCGGGTCCTCCTCCCCGAGCTAACAAAGGTTAGCTAGCTAATTTACGATATTGCGTGTTGTGTCAACATGGCCAGATAATCGGGCGTGAAGCTGGATAGCGAACTGCTATGTAACTAATTGTTACATGCAAAGGCAACAGAAATGTGTGGCTAGCTAACGTTATAGCGGACTAATAACACCAGCACGTAGACTTCCCTGGACATCTAGCTAGCTATGGCCGCGAAGCGGGACAAGCACTGCGAAGATGTGGGTGTGCGAGGAATTAGGATCGACTAACTGTGCAAATGTAGCTTCGTAAATGTAGCTAACTAACAGAGTTGTTTACAATGCGTTATGTATTAATAGCACACGTTTTCATGTCGATGCAGCCACTAGAAAGCAATATTTACCTGTTTTGATTCCTAAGAAAGATCTATTTTCACAGTTTGACCTGAACGGTGTTCTGCGTCATCAATACGCGCAAATAGATGTGCAAAGATGTGTTTATCGTAAATTGTGATCGACGCATTGTCTCTCAGCCAATCACAGCAGAGACCTGTCAAAAACACCCCGCTAGAAAGGATGTTTAGCAACTCGGCTAACAAAGCAAGATAAGTTATCAAATACTAATCATAAATTGTATGCAGAGTCAGAAATTGCTGTTTGAAACATCAAACGGGTAAGTTGTCCGACTTTCATAACATACTCAAGACAACGTTAGCTTTACGATGATTAAGGTAACTCAAGAATGCTAGCAAAATTAGCTTGTCCCCCCATTTAAGAACACTAGCGTTAACGTTAGTTGTTGCCTAAACTGAATGCTTTGCTAACGACTTAACGTTAAGTTAGTTGCAATCTTACTCGAATGACGCTACTGTTTATGATTTATTTCGAACTGTTGAGACCACTAGCTAATGTGCAGATAACGTTAGCCACATCACACAACAACAAGCAACGTTAGCCGCTTAATGCTACAGAATTGAAATGGATAGAACAGGAATTCCCGTTCAAATCAGCGTTCTTGAATGGTAATTTTTGGTCGACACACTTTAGATGGTGTGATTATAACGGGGGTTACATGGAAATATGTAACCTAGACCAATAGTCATGATCATGTATACGGCTCAGTCATAAAGCTTGTGTTGCCTTGGTAAATGCATTATCACTCACTGTTCATGTTAGTAAAGAAAATTAACACGATATACACACAATGGAGAAACTTTTCTCTCTACTCAAATTCTGTGTAACGTGACTACTGTACTAAATATTGTTGTCAAGAACTAAGGTTACGTGGGTAACCATGGTTATGTGAGCCGATTGGATCACTCCCATGTGGGTTTCACTCCGTGGTGGATTGATACATTCGAGGTAAGGATTTTCTCATTCACTACCCTACGCGTGTGTTGTGTGGCTGGGAGTGATCCACATTGGATCACTCCAATGTGGGTATAACAATACCCGATTCACTGGGTAGTTGAGGTAGGAACCAGCAACAGTCAGGCCACCAAACGAGGGCTTAAAGTCTGAGACTGTCAGAGTCTGAAAGTTGCTGAACAGTCTAGAGCCTACCAGAGCCGGTTGCCTTGCCTTCAAGAGCAGAGAAACTGTCAGAACCGCAGAATCCACTACGTTAGGTGGAGCCACATTCACCTGATAAAATCTAGCAAAGGTGGCAGATGAGGCCCAACTGGCTGCAGCACACACTTCAGTCAGGGGAACACCCCGCAGAAGAGCCCTTGATGCGGCAATTCCCCTGGTAGAATGCACCACAACTCTGACTGGCTCAGGCCTACCAGCCAAATGATATAGTAGTAGTGCCCACTATCCAGTGGGACAGCCTCTATTTTGACAGGCCTGACCCCAGGACCCTCCCCCCATAGCACACAAAGAGCTGGTCAGTTTTGCATAATGAGCCTTCACAGTACAAAGCGTACTAGCGGCTTATTCCTGCCCTTCTCCTGTAGCAGAAGGAGAGTAAGCAGACAAACTCCAGGGAATGTTAACGTATCCCCTACGCAGGACCGTTGGCAAGAAAGAAGGAATGGGTCTGAGAACCACATTCCTCCGGTCAGGCTCCATCTGAAAGCACTCAGCGGCTTTGTAAGAGCAGGCAATACAATGTCCAGGTCCCAGCGTACAGCCTTCCTGGCTCTGGCTGTGCGCAAATGCCTGACTTCCCTCGTAAACCTGGAGACCAAGGGGTGCCGCCCCACCGGACCCTCTGGAAGCTGGTCATGACCTGCAGAAACAGCTGCCAGATAGACTTTCAAAGTGGAGGCAGATAACCCATCATCCAGACGAGATTGTAAGAATTGCAATACGGCCTGCAAGGACTTACGGGACTCTGGGTCTAGGCCGTGCTCTGCACCCCAAGAACCAAGCACTTGCCAGTGCGACTGATATGCCGTGTTAGTAGATGGAGCCATGGCCCCCTGCAGAGTAGCTATCACTCCCTCTTGGAGGCCTAGCTCTGACCATTGGCGCCACTCAGAGGCCAAGCTCACAGGTTGATCTGTCTTGGTTCGGGGTGCCATAGAGAACCCCCGGCCTGTGAGAGCAGGTCGGGCCTCAGAGGCAACTGCTATGGAGTCCAATCAAAATCAAACTGCCCTGCCAACTTGGTCCTGTCCAGCATGGCAGGGATCACAGGAAGAAGAAAGGCGTACAGCAGCTCCTCCAGCCAGTCGTGGGCAAGGGCATCCAGACCCAGGGGTCCCTGTGGCTCTGTCACTGAGAACCAGAGGGGACGATGAGTGTTTCTTGAGGAGGCACAGACGTCTACTCTGGCTCTGCCAAACCTCATCCAAAACTGATGATGCAGGCACCAGTCCCCTGTCTTGCTGCCCTGCCCTTGAGAGCATGTCTGCTGCTGTGTTGTGAACCCTGGGAATGTATCCTGCACATAGAGATGCTAGATGACCCTGAGCCCACAGGAGCAGTCTCTCTGCCACCTTGCGGAGATGGAGAGATCTCAACTCCCCTTGGTGGTTGATGTAGGCCACCACTATAGCATTGTCTGTCCTCACCAACACATTTCTGCCCACTAGGGATGAGAGGAAACTCTGAGCCAGGTAAACTGCCCTGAGCTCCAAGACATTGATATGGCTGCCCAAGTCCAAGTGAATCCGGCTGTGCCACAAAAGCCTAAGGCCCCGAATCTGGGTTAAAGTAGAAGCGGCCTCTACTCTCGGCACAGCCTTCCATCATGGCCTCCTTGAAGGCACTAAATATGGGGACCACTGGCGGGCTGCCCAGAGCTCCATCCTGCCTAATGTCCAGTGTGACCGCAATCCTATCCAAGAGGTCCTGGAACCCATTCTGAGAAGCTGGGGCCACCTCTGGTCGGCCACAGCTCCCCTCAGAGGGCTCGCTTGACTGCATGGCCTCTCTGCGATAAATGGAGCCGGCATCATCCCCAAGCCAGAGGCCATTGCTGGCCACAACAGAGAGAATGTCCTCATCACCCTGGTGAGCGTACTCTCGCTGGAGGAAGAGAGCAGGACTGGCACCAGTGAGAGTACATTCGCACCGGTCCTGCTCTCTTCCCTCTGCTGAGCAACTAGGAGGGCTACTGCCATGCCGGCTCACCGGAGGCAGGCTGAGCTCTGCCTTCCTTAGCAGAGACCAAGGGAGCCTGAGTCACCCAGGAACGTATGGCCTCCAACGGAGCCACCCGTAGATGCTCCGAGAAGACAGAGCAGAACAGGTAACTATTAGGGTGTCTTGCTGCCTCTTCCGCATGGACCAACCCCAGGCAGCGCATACAGGAAGTGCATGCATCCCCAGGGGGAATGTGTCCCCTGCATCTGTCACAGAGGGCTCACATAGTGGCCCAGGATCCAGAATGACCCTGATAAGGCCACCCCACCCAATGCACTGAACCCTGTAAGGGAAGTACCAGACTAACAGGGGGGAAACCTGTACAACAGTGGCTGCCCCGTAAGGGTCTTACACCTGTGTCAATTAAGCAGCAACAAGTAATGACTCTGTAGCTGTACCCACTGTGGCTGTAGGCAATAATATGCTGTTCATTGGGTTCATACAACCCACCAGGCTTCCAGGTTATGGAAATGGCCAGTCAAACAGCTGATGTTAAGTAGCAGCCAGCCACCAGGTTATGGTAAAGCAGGTTGAAACTTGGAATTGAAGCCAGAAATGTCCTCTTAGCTATATGCTGTTTACACTACTTACCACAGCTATATATACATATATTACATACTACAATATAATAGTATGCTCATATAACCAAACCCCCAGGCTCCCAGGGTATGGAAATGGCCTGTCAAACAGCAGCCAGCCAACAGGTTAGGGTAAGCAGGCTGAAACTTGGAATTGAAGTAAGAAATCTCCTTTTAGCTTGGATTTCTGCAAGGCAAAAAGGAGAGAGACAAACAAAACCTCAGTGCTCCAATCACACATAGAGGCGCTCATGGCACGCGGAGAAAATAGACCAGACACCAAAACTATCGATGAAGTTTGCGAGCTGGCCGCGGAACTGGCTGGACTTCCCGGCGCTTCGGCGTCTGGTGTGTTTCTAGTGTTAGCCACTGATAAACTTATGGAAATAACACAGTTGAGCTATTAGAAGTCACATACCTTCCTTGCTCATTTACCGACCTTGAACCTGAATGTTCTGCAGAGAAATGAAAAGCGTGTGTCTGTCTGGGAGGGGCCTTTATAGAGTCGGCCCAGCCACACAACGCACGCACAAGTGTGCACGGTAGTGAATTGGACAATCCTTACCTCCAATGTATCCCTCCACCATGGAGTGATACCCACATTGGAGTTTAGTTTGTTAGGATCCCCATTAGCTGCAGCATTGCTACAGCTAATCTTCTTGGGGTCCTCAACACAACTTTACATAGTGACCATGCAACCATTACATTTTCATATAACACATAACACTACAATATAACAGAACACAACAACACATAACATTATATTATGACAAGACAACACATAGCATTACAATATGACAAGGCAACACATAACATTACAATATGACAGGACAAAAATGAGCACACTCACACATACAAGATGGTTCCTGACAGTTACAGTATACTGATGATATGTAATTAGTCCGTTTCATTCCAATGTTCCAAATACTTTTCAATCATAGTCCATTTTCCATTTCACACTTGAATTTTACCATAATAATAATAATAATAATTTGACTTAGCTAACCCATTTCTACATCTTTTTTATTTTAACTGACTTTGACTTTGACTTTGTTTGACTGTGGGCAATGTGAAACAAAACCGAACCAATGAAAAAAAAAAAAAAAAAAAAGAAATGCAACAAAAGTAACAAATTTCACTTCTGATTCGGATGTGAAAAACACTTCTGATTTCAAACAAATGTAGTTGTGAATGTACCCTCGATGTGATTTGATTTGAGATCTGACCGTGAAAATCTGGAAAGCGATGAAGATCGTATCGCTGTGTGTCCGCGTTTGGACCTGAAAAAACTGCATCTCCCTTTGCTGGATTGTATCCATACTACTTTTTTTCCCCCACTCTTTCTCCATAATCTTTACATCGCGCACATATATATACGCACCGTGGCCGGATTACAGCCGGACTATGTAGAACTCCGATCAACAATGCGAGCCTGACCACCTCCGGATGAGAACTGGTTCTCGTATGGTCACAATGTGACCCGATCTGGGACTGTCCAGACCTGATTAGACGATGGAAATCATGTTGAAAAGACAAAAGTGTTGCGAGAAATGACACAGTACTAACCGATCCACATGGTACAAATGGTAAATGGACTTTATTTATACAGCACTTTTACAAGTGCACTCTAAGTGCTTTCACAACTTATACCTCACATTCACTCACACATGCACATACACACACACACACACACACACACACACACACACCGACGGCAGCCATGCAAGGCACCAACCGGCTCGTCGGGAGCAGTTGGTGGTTAAGTGTCTTGCTCAAGGACACTTCCGACATTAAGTCTGGAGGAGCCGGGATCGAACTGGCAACCTTCAGATTACGACGGCTGCTCTGCCTCCTGAGCCACTGCTGCCCCCAGGGACATATAAATACATTTAGTGCAAAGGAGACAGTGCAAAACATACATTTATACAGTATACCATCTTATGCATTTTGACATCAGACCAATTATAGATGAGACAAATCAAAACAGGCATTTTCTATTATAAGGAGTGTTGAGATTTTCCATAGCTTGCTTGCATGAGATGCTTTTATCCATGCCATGTTCTGCTAGATCAAAAACAGCACAAATTGGCTGCATTGTAAATTAGTGTATCCAACCCATGTGTCTCTGGCCCAACCTTGCTGTACCCGACTGTCAAAGCCTTGCAGACGTGGCAAAGTGAGAAGAGAGAAGTGCAGGAGTCTGTGGCACAGCAGGCCATAAAGCTGCGTGGGCAGGGAAGCACACGTTCCACTTCCCCTGTTCTCTTGAAACATATTTTTGGCGACTCTAATCACAAGCAAACACGTTTCCAGTCAGATCTTCTAATTTGCTCATATGAGTTGCAATTTCATGACTGTGGTTTAGATGGTGTGCGTTTAAACGGTGCATGATTTAGACAGCTAATTATACAATTTAAAGGATTACAATATAACTATGTACTAATGTTTTGAAAGGATTACATCATATTCTATTTTCTTGTGGCTCTGTTAGTCATGCCAGTAGCAATAAAACCGAGTCTTCAGTGCTACCCAGCTTTTAATATATTGAGGCAAGCAAAGCAAATGGATTCGGTGCATAAAGATGGTGGCCCTCTGAATTTACATCATCGGTCTGGTCTTCCCATTACACACGAACACATAGTATTTGCTCCGCCTCCTCCTCCCTGTGTGAACTGTTAAGAGTGAAGGCTGATGTTTGTTTGGAGTCTTTGCACTGTGGGGCTCGCCAGCCGGACAATATCTCAGGAGTCCATCACAGCGTCTGTGACTAACCCAGGAGATTTCATCTGGCTTGCAAGGCTACAAAGATCGATATGAAAAATGTCAACTCAAACAAAAAGCCTGCCACCTTTATGCACCTGCTCCATTGTGAAAGAGAAGCACAACGCTATCGCATTTGTGCCATATACCCTGAGCTTGGTTCAAAGAGTGAAAATGCTGCAATTCATGTTTGAATTGTAAGGCATGCAGCCATATCTCCCTCCCACGCAAGTGCACTTATTCCCTATGAAAGTAGCTGAAATGAACATACTACAGCCTGAGAATGATGTGAGGTATTCAGTGGAAAATATTAATTATAAAATGTTATTATGAAGTCATGTCGGTCTCTCCTCAAATTCATGAACCTCCAAAACGTCAGGCATGACACAACTGACATAGCTGTTCACACTATTAGAATACCACAATGAAAAGCTGATTATTTTTCTTTTTAAAGGGTTAAAAGTTATGCTCTGCAGAAAACTTTTAACAAGCACTGCAACATACAGTGTTAAGACAGCCCCCCCCCCCCCAATTCATACAGTAGATGGGAGAACAGAATAGCTCCCTATTTGTGCTTCCCTTGTCCTGTGACTAGAGGACATATCAGGTACTCATTCTTCCCCCCCCCTCCTCCTCCTCCTCCTCTCCTCCCTCTCTCTCCTCCTGACCCCATTCTGTCATCTTCGTTTCCCTTCGTTTCCACTCTCAGGTCTTTTATAAAGTGTCTCCGTGCATTACACATTTAACAATGCATTAAAAATAGGCCACCATCAATCAGTCATTCAGCAGCGTAGAAAGAAGCCACTGGTGGCATCCAATTTGAGATGTTTCTCCAGGATTCAGAACTTAAGGAAACGACATCAACACTTAAGTTGCTGCGTGTATGTGTGTGTGTGTGTGTGTGTGTGTGTGTGTGTGTGTGTGTGTGTGTGTGTGAAAAACGCGTGTGTACGAATGGCACATTACAGACACAAAAACAGTCGAAAACAGGACTGAAACAGGGGTATAAAGGCATGCTAGAATGCATAATCTGAGTGATATTTTCAGCAAAAAACTTAAAGACCTTGTAGCAGTGTGGAGTGTCCTAGGTAATTGGGTACTGCACCTTTAAGAGACCAGCTACCTGATTGCCATATAAGACCCAGCTGAGCCCAGACAGAGCAGAGCAAACAGATGTAAGGAGTGAGAACAGGACACAAAGGGAGAGAGAAAACTTCAGGAGAAAGAGGCTA
>OMKL01064140.1:0-16948 GCA_900302295.1 Parasudis fraserbrunneri | reverse complement strand
GGGTATTATTGGCCTGATATCCGATACCAGAATTAGTATTGGTGCAACCCTAAATGAAAGTATTCGAATGTGTGTCTGTGTGTGTGTGTGTGTGTGTGTGTGTGTGTGTGTGTGTGTGTGTGTGTGTGTGTGTGTGTGTGAATATGTGCTTAGGGAGCCAGGCAGTGAGAGTTTGTATGCCCAGCACTTCTCACTGTCAGTTTGGTATAAATAGGTGTTTGGTTGTTCTATTGAGTCCAGTGTTGACACTCTTCAGAACTAGGGCCACTACATTAGCCTAACGGCTATAATCTGCCCCACATTAGCAGATAAACTGACCTCTTTTAGAGATAATTACTGAGATTATGGAAAGATTATGTAAGATTTCCCTGTATGGTTTTTCACCAAATTCCTGGAAAGAGTGAAACAGCGAAAGAAAGAAAGAAAGAAAGAAAGAAAGAAAGAAAGAAAGAAAGAAAGAATTACCTTATTTTTATCCTTTCTATTTAAACAAGTAAATCAACCAAGGTCAGTACTTGCTATACAGTAGCCCTGCCGATGTGTCATTAAAACAATTCAAACCACTTCACAGCCCAACTAGTGTAGCCTACACTGCATAGCCCTCTAGTCTCTCTCACTCACCTTGCCCTCTGCTCACTGATGATGTTGTTCTGTGGGTGTCCTCCTGACAGAAACTCACATTTGGAAAAGCTATTGGCACCTCAAGTATTTCAGGTTACAAGAAACAGCTGTTCTCAAACGGCCCTACGACCCTAGGAAGAATTCCCTAACCTCCACACACGACGACGACGCTGCGCAGGATGATTTTTTTAGTATGTTGGCAGCCAGACCCCCTAAAAGAGAAGAACTTCCCGAAGTGGTGGGAAGGCATAAAGACGGGAAAAGGGATATTTTCTGAGGTCTAAATGTTGACACGTTTTAGTTTGTGCCAGTGCAGTCTCCACATCAGCACACGTGGATATAGTCAGGCCGATCAGAACCGTTGTCAATTCTGCAGGTTATGTTCAACCAGTTACACAGATTCCCTCAGTGTGCAGGTATAGGAGAGTTACGACCTCATAAACATATTGCAGTGACAGTGAAATTATGTATAATGGAAAAGCAAACAGATGACAATTAAATTATGAATCTCGGGATTTTACAGGCAAAGTTGTACAGTAGGCTATATATCCTCAATAATAAGTTGCACGCATCATCACCTCCCGCACTGAACTGATTTAGACCTCAGCATCATGTCTCACTGAAACAGGCACACGTTTTGTCCAACTAAGATAAATTATTTCCTGTTTTTTTCTGGAACATTAGAAACATCATTTTATAACGAAATTGCACTCTCTGAAACATTTGTCCATCATCCTTTATACTTCAGGAGTAGCCTATGTATGAACAGTAATGAGGGGAAACATACCTTTGTTTAAATGCAATAATATTCTGCATGAGACTTCTGACTTGATTCCCAGGCCAGTCCTTAGCAGAGCTCAGAAGGTTCAGGGACTGAGCGTCAGCGTCCCGCTGGGGGTTTGAGAATTTCCAATAAAGCCCCCTCTCTCTACTTTCTGGCAGACGCACACAGATGGAGATGATTGAATTGTTCAGTCCGCGCTCAAACCAAGACTTTATCCTCGTTCAAAAGTTATTTTCCATAGTTTTCTTTCCAGTCACTTCACGAAATCGGTAACAAAATTGTACCCCATGTTCGGTCATGGAGTCCCGCACAGCCCGAAGTTGGTTGAACAGCCAATGCGGGAATGCGCACCCCCTTCTCCTCCCCGCTCCCTCCTCCCTCCCTCCCTTCCTCCAAAGTCTGTGGACCACCCCGAAACAGGAAGTTAACTTTTTGTTTTTCTTAAAAAGAAAAAAAAAGTCCATGCTACTTGGATTTATCTCCTCCAACCTAACTTTTGCACAGACCGTACACACGAACTGGATGAATCTGTGGTGATAATAATGTTATGTTGTTTTATATAGCCTAGACTACTCATTGTGACTGAATAACATATTCATGGTGATACAAAGACATTGACAGCATAACCTATCATGGGCATTGCTTATGTGCTATATAATATGATCTAATAATAGGCTATAATTCTGTGAATGCTACTAATAACTCCAACAGTGTAACTTGCCAGGGAGAACTTCATGCAACTAGGCTACTTCTTGGAGCAGCGTGTGTGGCTGGCTACGTGTGGGGATGCTGGTGATTACTGTGCCCTACCAGTCTGAAGTTAAAAGTTCACCACAAAACCCGGACTGGAGTTCCGCCAGTCCATCCCAGGACTGTGGTAGGCATGCCACAAGCTTTGGAGCAGTGTGCACAGCTTACAGAGAAGAGCCACAGCTAAAGCAGTGTATTACTATCAAATGCACTTGCATTAAACACCATTTTCTTTTACATTTGACATGTTTGTTAACTGTAATTTTAAGGCCTTTCAATTTTAGGATAGCCAAAGTTTTAATGCCATAATGGCCCTAAATAATAGTCTGATACAAGAAAGTAAATCAAGTGTGGACATTGTAATAGGATAACAGGAATAATGCAGTCATTATTGAACAAATCCCCAAGTAGCTGATTGTCATAGCTCCATATGCTATTGACATTGAAGCTTGTTTATACTGTACATGGGCCTTATAAATATATACACAATTGAGTGTTTCGTGCAAAACCAACACATGCAAGTATCTTTGCTATTATCCAAATTAGAAAACAATAAAATCACAATACAGTGCTAAAATAATCTGCCAGGAATGTCATTAGTATCAGCATACAAAATAGTCTTGACTTTTGTGTATGGTTTTGTATTGACCTAATAGTATTTGGTGTGTGTGTGTGTGTGTGTGTGTGTGTGTGTGTGTGTGTGTGTGTATGTGTGTGTGTGTCTGTGTGCCTGTGTGTCTGTGTGTCTGTGTGAGTCTGTGTCTTATATTTATTGCATAGCTTTTCTTTGCAGCACCAATGAAAGCTGAGACAAAGCTTCAGCAGTTGGTGACCTTAACCAAGGCAAGAGTCCATTGAGCATACGGCCAGTGACTAAATCAGATTGTGTGAATGAGAGTTGTGGGCTTTAGTCCCAAAATAAGCGCTACAGCAGCCATGCAGGGACTGCTTGGGCTTAAACAGGCCCACAGATGCTGGAGCCATATGCCTCATCTGACTGCAATGTGGCTGAGAAAATCCCACACTGGCTGAACAGCCCATTCATGTCAGGTGGGGAGTTATAGCAGCACAGTAGATTATCAATGGGAAGAGATTACAGTGGTGAAACAGCCAGCCCAGGTGTGAGATTACAGAGCTTGCTGGACTGTGGGAGATGCATGTTTGTGATAGTGAGGTAAATGATAACGTTAGGCATCTTCAGTAATCATCTTTGGAATTATAATCCTCTGAGCATAGACTGTTCATTGTGACCTTTCTGTAATCCAGTTATCGAAAGCAATTGAAAATGACTGCGTTAGTAAAAAAAAACGTTAAAAAAAAACTCAGTACAGTGAGAATGTAAAACTCAAAATTTAGAATCTACCACATTACAACACCTGACAAAATACTCTGGATTGCTTATTTTGATATCAGAAATATTAAAAGCAAAAAAGAATAGTGTAGTGCATGGATACAGAGAAATGACTTGCCTGATGGACTAAATAAAAGCTGCTCTTTGATAGACATGCAGTCCATAACCTCCAAACCAAAGAGCACTTTTCACAATGCCTGTTATATAAGAGGATACTGCAGCAGCACTCTCTACCTGATCTTTAATACAGTGTTTTAGGGCTGACCCCTCTTAGTCAATAGAGGCCTTTCACAGAATGTTTGGAATACCCTTTTTTCCTCTATGTTGGAGACAAGGGATGCAACAAAAATGTAATGATTTGGTGTTTTATTACTGGATCTTGTAAACAATTCACAGTAGAACAACACCAGGTTTTTACTATGGTTTACCTATACTGCACAGAAATTAGGCATTTTCTTTCGAAAGTGGTTACCAGTGGTTACAGGATGCCATGTTGGAAGAGAGACAACACACTCATTCAGTGCAAGGCCTCTATTAGTGACCAAATCAGTCACTAAGGTTTTCATCAACTAAGGCCTTTTGTTTTCAGTTGATTAGTCGTTTTGGATGTTTGTTTGTTTTTGCATGATGAATGAGTTATTTCTTGTAAATTATAAGCCCATCTTTGGCATCACAATTACATTCACGATTTAGTCTTTAATCACTAAAGCACTGTATTAAAAGCGCTAGATTTGATTAGGTGCTTCTGCATGATTGCATATGTTTGCAGAGGGACAACAATATGGGGAAACACAATTTTGTCATTTAATAATTAAATGGACTATACTCGATTAGCCATGAAATCCTATGACTATTTGTCGACTAACATTTTCTTCAGTGGAGACCAGCCCTGTTATGTTTGCCTGGGGAGAAGGTAACAAAATGTGAATCTATAACGAGTTCATGTAGTATCCAATTTAATTGTTTACTTAACCCACTGTCCCGTTGAGGTTTAAGAAGTTGTGTGAATGGGACAGAAATAAAAGTTACAGATGTCGACGACCATAAGTAGATCAAAGCTCATGGAGAGCTTAGAGCACTAGAGGGATTACAGAGAGGGCAAGTAGTGGAGTGAGTAAGCCAGAACAGAGGCTTATATGGTCCAAGCCATTCAGAGGGTTCAAGTGAAAACGGGAAAATGCAGCATCATTACCCATCACTTTCCTAACTATAGCTCAGGCATGTCATCACAAAATATGTAATCTTTGTTTGACTAACAGATATATGTGTCTCTATTGGTGTGATGTTTGTAAGAAGAAGATAAACTTTTCTCGACTATGATATCTACACAGCATGAAATGCAGAGACAGTAGGCTACATGAACTATCTTCACTACCGGTAAATAGTGACTAACTGATCATATTTGGTTTTTGATAGTGCTCCGCATTATCTATTATTGTACCTCCCCAGGGAATAAAATAATGGGTTTTTTTGTTGTTTCTTTACTGAATGGATGGGGATGTGCCTGCCTTCCCTTGTTATCCAGGCTTACTTCAGGCCATCCAAGGCTAAAGTGAACCTGCCTATTAGCAGTGTGAGAGGGAGAGATGCATCTGTTACTAAGGCTCAGGGCAGCTGGACACCATTCCCCCGCACTGCAAAATCCACAAAATCTTTTACAGGATTTGTTTTTCCATTGCAGATGGCCCTTTGCACATGTTTTCTTCCCATTGGTCCGGGGTCCCAGGCTGACACTGATACGGCTCTCCTGGTGCTACTTATAAGGGTGCTCTCTCCCTGCGCTGGGTTCAACCTCAGCCCATCAGACTTCAGGGAAAGAAGAGAAGAGAGGCAAGGGGAAAGGCAGCATGGGATGAGTGCTGGTTACTTCACTTCTGCTGGAGGAGCCGGTAAGCATTCTGCAGATCTAGTCAGTTTGTGCAGATACAGTAGTCCTGATAATGCATAGAGAGTATTGTGCATGGCACGCTTCGGAGTTTGCAATGCATGCATAAATTGCAATTCTCAAATCCAAGGACATACTAGAAATTGCAAAGGAGAAGTTTGTGATTTTAAAATCAAGCGTTTTTTATTTGATGACATGGACTGTGTAGTTTAACATGCACTGATCAGGGGATATTTTAGTAGGTTGCAATATTCAGTGTCAAGATACATATCGCACTTGTTAGTTTGATTTCATGCAACTACGTGGTTGCATTTGTTTGGTATATACTAATATCAGTCACATTTATACATTTGATACTGATAATGCAATTTGTAACATTGCATTTGAAAAAAGTGTTCGCATACTGGTTTCATGCTCCATAGCATACTTTATACGAACAGGGCTATTCATCATTAAGATGGCACAGCAATAGTAAGAGAAAACACCCCTTAGTTTTGAAATTAAATTGCACGTGTGATCATTGCATCAATCCCAGAGTTTTGCTTGTTGTAGTTTGTTTTAATTGTAATATTAAAGGCCATGTTCAACTTCGATGTCAAACGCTGCATTGTGTAAAATTATGTTTTTCCCATTGCCTCATGTGGAACAGTTCAGGCAACTAAAGCTCTCGTGATTGATGTGTGATCATTGAATCAATCACCAGAGCTTTAGTTGCCTGACCTGTTCCACATGAGGCAATGGGAAAAAAGTAATTATACACAATGCAGTTTTTGACATTGAAGTCAAGTTAATTCATCAATCAGAGCAGCTTTATTTCTTAGTCCCACTGAGATCCCAACTATTAAATACTTTTTAGGATTGTGGTCTTGCACGGTGTGTTAATGTTCTGGAAATGTATGGGGATATCAGGGGCTTCATTTTTTCCAAATACATATCCCAGACTCAGTTATTCCTTCAAATTGTTTTTGAAGAGTATTATGATAACATATTTCTAATTTATTGAGTGGCCCACTCCAAAGCAAATGAAAGTGTCTTTTACTGCAAATTCTGTGGTTTGCCTATACATTTGCAGTGTTATAATCTCTTAAAATCACAACCTATGTATTTAGCAAAATTATTAAAGGGTGTGTGTCAAACAATATTGTTGTAAAGCATTTTACAGCATTGCTTAATAGTCACACTACTTGTCCTCTCACAAGAGCTATCGTAATTCAAAGTACCGTTTTGAATGGATTACATACCAGATACTTTAAGGCAGTTTAAACTAAGGATAGCTCAAGGATTGCCAAGGAAATAATAATATTTACTCATTTGTTTTGAACACATTAATGGTAAAATAAATAAATTAATACATAAATATCGTAATTGTTCGTTATTTTTGAAGAGTGCACAGTATTGAACTATAAATTTTGCCAAGGATCTATAGATAGACTACATTATCATAAAATGTAGCAATACAAGTGATGACATTTGGCAAAATAAATGTTGTGGTTCACCTCTCATATTCACAATGAATTTATGACAGCATGCCATGGCGTGATGAATAGGTTACCATGTGCAGCAGGCTTGTTCACAGTGACTGCACATCATTTGGCTTATGTGCTTTCTGTGCATTCAAATATTAGACAATAAATGCATAATCAGACCTCATGTGCAAGTCAGTATTATCAGACTGAAAGGAGGTGTAACTGCGTTGATATTACCCCAGCATAAAGGGGCTTTATCTATTGGTGTATTCCTATTATGCTGTTACCAAGCAGCTCGAGAACCTAATGGCATAGTTCTGTATGCAATGAATATAGGTAATGTCCATCAAACGTATTCAATTGCTATGAAAATGAATAATTTTGTCTTTTCTTTCAACCGATAAAGACAGGAGCCTACACCTTTTGACCTGTGTGTGTTAGACTCACTGTCACCAGAGGGCAGTGTTATACAGCTTGTTATACAGTGTTATACAACTTGTTATACAGTCTTATACAGCTTGAGAACAATGTGCGAAATCATCACAAGCCCATATTCTCCACAATAAAGAGATGTGATAGTCTGCTTACACAAGATATATAACAACCAAATATTGTGTTTTGTCTTATAAGAAATATATGTCCACTCTCCTTGATTATTTCTGCAGTACTGTATATTGATGAATATGAAGAATATTTGACTTGAATGCTTTTTCATGTTTTGTATTACCTATTTTTATTTTTGTCTCCCAATTTGTTGATTCAACAGAAAGAAATACAGTATGCTACTGAAGAAGAGAGATGAAGGTTTATCAGAAATGTGAGTATAAATACCATTAAAGTGATATTCCCTAAAATAACCAAATACATAATTTTACAATGTTTATTTCTGCATTAAAACCTCTGCAAATTAAAATGTTCTCATGCGTCATTCTAATAGACAGATGTATTGCCTGTGTACTTTGCAGACCTGCAAGTTCCATCAGTTATCGTGTACCTACTATCCCACATCCATGGCACACAGGCATCAGGGAAGATCCATCATCGTCCCTTCAAGCACTTATTTGATAAATCAGAGGAGATGCCTGACCATCCTTGTATGTTCATAAGGGTAAGTATGCATATCAGACATGACATGAGAAGTGTGGGGGTAAAAACGCATGAAATATGGTCAAAATGTTCCGTTTCGGATAGCAGCTGTAAAAATAAACATGATGTATGCTCCAAATAAATAAATATGTACTTTATTATATTAAACTTGTATACTTTGATAATGTCATATTCCAAAGAACATTTAATTTCAGTTGAACAACCAATATGATTTTTACCAAATTCTTTAATTGCACAAGTAACTTGTCATACCTCCCAGTTGTATTTATTTATTAATGAACTGATCACATTGTATTAAAAATGACTTTCCTCCCAAATAAACAGAAATTGTGAGTGTAATATATGTAATTTAGTAACTATTTTTTGTTGGAAATGTAGTGGAGTGGAAGTTGTGAATTAAGTGAATTATTTAAAAACAATGACAATTAATTCACCCACATTACAACATAAGTGAGCAGTTAAATTACTCACTTATTCCTAAGTAAGTCATTATATAAGTAGGTTAGTTAAGTACTGTCCTCCACTGCGAGGTGGTAGCAAAGCTCCACAGCACTCCCTGCCTGCCACATTTGTTAGCTGTCACCTCCAGAGCTGGCATGCAGTTAGTTTCCATTCTCTCTTACCAGGGAGAATTAGGTCTCCACAGGAAATTCAGTGTGGTAAGACCTTAGAGTAAGTGAGGGTTAAGGTAGAACACGAAGGACTGTGACATTAATTCCCTGAGCTGTGCTGAGGCAAGCTCCTACTGGATCATGAACTATTTAAATCCAGGAGCCCCTGTTCTCATTGGAGCACTCCCCGACATCCCACCTGCCTTCCACAGCACTGTGTTTCCAGAAGCAATGGAAGGTCAATATCAGAGCAATGTGGAGCAGGTCATGATCCTAAGCCAAGATAATAAGGTCAAGTGTGAAATGTGGGACCTATAGTTTATTTTTGCATCCATATACTGTATCAAGTGAAATAGATATACCTCACAGCACAGGGTTTCACACATAAACTGTAAGAGAACAACAAAAAAAGCACAGCAGGAGAGTCAACGCAGCTTGTAAACAATCCTGATCATAGATTAGCCTTGCCTCTACCTAAAACAAAACAACAACAAGCACGATGTTCATGATAAGCTGCGATCAGAAAGTACAATGTTCGTGATAAGCTGTGACCAATTAAGCTGCAGGAAATCCCTCATTTCTACTGCTTCTTGCTGCCTGGATATGTGCTTTAACCTGAGCACTGTATCCATTATATGCAATTATCTAGTGGCAAAGACCAGTGTTGTAGACCATTGGTTTTCAAAGTGAGGCCAGGGGGGCCTCAGCAAATTGGCGGGAAGATGAGGGAAAATGAAAAAAAAATAAAAAATAATAATAATAATACAAATGTTTTATTATTATTATTATTATTATTATTATTATTATTATTATTATTATTATTATTATGTGTATTATTATTATGTGTATTATTATCAAATATAATTTATAGTAATAGTGTCAGTGTTGACCTGGACCAGGCCCTGGTGACGGTCTATGCCTGCCACAAAGCTGCTCTGCTCCTAAGATTTAGTTAGCTAGCTTGCTTGCTGGCATGTAGCTACCTAGTGCTAACTCACTAAAATGGACACGTTTTTGAAAAAGAAAAGACCTGACAAGCAGATCAACAGCCCAGCTGACAAAAGCGGTAGTATGAGGCAGCATCCATGAAGTATGGATTTACCGCCGCATGTAAGAATGGGTATGAATGCCCCAAATGCATTCTCTGCCTCGAGACCCTCTCAAATGAATATTTAAAACCGTCTAAACTTCAGCGTCACTTGAAACAAAAGCACCCGGCAGCGGCCCAAAAAACTGTTGACTTTTTAAAGGTTTTTAAAGACATCTTGCAAAAGGGGGGCCTTGGCCAGAAGCTAATGCATTGGCATGGAAAAGTTTGGGAACCACTGTTTTAGACCAAAGACAGCTGGATATGTGTTGATATGTGTCAGTCAGACATACGGTGTACCTTTTCAAAGTTGTACATTTTGACCTTTGACTGTAGCGCCACCATTTGGCCAGCTGATGTGAAATTTGGTGTGAGGCATTGGCACACCAATATCGGTCATTATGGCCGATGCCATTATCATTAGCTTTTGTTTTTACTTAAACCTGCACTATGCAACTTTTTTCATGAAAAAAATATTGCTTCTTTAGCAAGGTACATTTGATCTTATCCTCCATGTTTAAAGAAGGTGCAATACCTCTAACCGCCACAGGGTGCCACTCTTCCATAGTGTGGCTATGGGTGAGGGGGCATTTTGGATTAAAAAATTTTTTTTTATGTCAAATTGTGACGTTCATAACTGAAAGTAAAATCAAGCTTGGGCAGTGCAAATCCTGCTCTTTACACCTTATCTTGAAATAGAAACAGTGGCTCTCCAAATAATAGTGCTGTCATTAATGTAGAGCAAAACTATTTGATTGACAATTACTTTCCCAAATGAATGAAAACCAGTGTATACAGCCACAGTTATTATAGGGTTGCCTTGGCCACATACAGTGATGATGCTGCCACCAAGAATTAAATTTGTGCACTGTACAAATACACACGTAGCAGAGTACCTCTCAAGGTGCTTGTTCCATTATTTCCAGTATTTTCTACGTATTAGAAAATAAAAATGGCTCTATTAACAGCAAATTAATGTATAAAGTTGCTTTTCTAACCTATTTAATTTTTCAGAGGAGATATTCATATTAAAGGGATAATTCAGATTTCTTTTACATTAGTGGTATGAAATACTTGCCAGTAATGTAATTGATGCATAGCCATTAGCTTACTTATCAAGTCCCGAGGTCAGAGTTCTGGCCGGGTTCCAAGTAAACCGGGAAGCTTCACACAGGCAGCAAACAGGGTCTTGAAACAAAAAAGTGTTAATCCACACCACTACATGCAGACAAAAGTTTTAACCATCCATAACAGAAAACAGCGGTCCTCCTGCATTTCCTAGCACTTCGCGATTGGCACCTGTCCTCCGACAGCCTCAAACTGAGAATCCTCCACTCACCAGCACCATGTAACCACGTATGTCAAATACCACGGCCTTATCCATTCTGCCACCTGAAAAGCATCCAATTCAGGTGGCAAATGGGGGTATTTTAACTTAGGAGTGAGTTTACACCAAGGGGCTACCATTGCAAGGTTTCAGCCTCGTTACACTAGCCTACACATGTCTTGGGTAATTAGCACAATCACCGCTTTCCCACATTTACAGTAATGTTGCTAGGAGAGATATAATGTTACAGGAAATGTTTTGTTTGTTGTTTTGTTAAGAATGCACATTCATGACAGAATCAGACAGTTAGATACTGGGGTAGCCTATATGCTGTAGGCTAGCTTAGCAATGAACTTTTGTGACTGGTTATTGTAGCAGAAATTTGGAGGCACAGCATTCTGAATTGTAGCCGAAATCACTGCTGTCTTTAAACACAGTAGATACAGATGATCTCGAGTAATAGAGTTGGAGAGGTCTGTTAAACTCATTCCTCTACCCTTAAACCAAAGCAAGAGCGCACATGATCGGTAGCCTAGTGCTGCTACTTTTCATGCTGGCAAGTACAGGACTCTCCGGTCGTGACTGGGAAGAGGCCTCATCATGACCCGGGATGGAACTCATCATGAGTTCTGCTCTCCAGATGGGGTCGGTGTTGTGTGGAGTGAGTTCAGGGGGAGAGTGCAAGGGAGTTGGAGAAGTCTACAGTTTGTTAAATTCACTCCTCTGGTAGAAATACTGCCCTTTGACTGAATCAAGACAGCGCTATTGATTTGGCTAGATCACTAGCACTTTTAATGCTGAGAAGCACAGGACTTGCAGTTCAAGATGTTCCTTGCTAGCGTAGTGTCACTCATGCTAGCCAGGACTATCACTTCCTCTCCCAGGCTGAAATAACTAGGAGAGGAAGCTATAGTCCTTGCTAGCATGAATGACACCTGCTACACGTGCCAGCAGGAAAGACAGTAAGCAGTGCTACTGATACTCACCCCCCTAAATTCACTCCACAACACAGCAACCCCAGTTGGAGATCAGGGCTCACTATGTGATCAGAGTGAAATGGCCCAATTGTAGCAGCTGTCATTCATGTAGTGCTACCGATCGAGCTAAATCAAAAGCACACACTTGATTTAGCTGAGGCGTAGTATTTATGAGGAGTGAGTTTACTTCTCCAACTCTGTAACACTAGCATGAATGACACCTGTAACACTAGCATACACCCTTTTATTCTGTGAGATTTGATGAAATGGGAGGACACATCTGTAGACAAAGTTGCGATCGTTGTGTGATCTTGCAAGTTAGCAGCTCTCTTGGTTGGCGAACAGTTTCTGTCCGCATGTCATTCCATTTACCAGTGCAGCATGTGTTTTTCCCACAGCATAGCAGGGGCTTCAAGTGGCCTCTAGCGGGAGTCTTTGGCTGTGAATTGTACACAGGCGCCATGGGCCTGTCTAAATCTGAATCACAAACAGTAACATCAGATTATTAGACAGTAAAAGTTTTTTTTACCTGTATCGCTATCTTAGCTAGCTTGCTCTTCATTCAATAATGCATGTGCTGTCTTTTACTGTATCAATAATAGCACTGAGGGTATTTATTCTGTGATTATGGTTACAATAGTAGTGTAGGCAGGTTTGAGGCAGTCACTGATTTCCAATGCATAAGCTCGGCAAGGTTGTCCTTTATAGACTCATAAAGCTCATCTAAGCACATCTCCTATGCACAAATAAACTTTTAGACGTAGTTAAAGAGAAGAATACCCCAAATTCTCAGAGTAAGTGAAATAAAAGATGGCCTAGATTTCCCCTCGCGAGGCCATCTTTGATTTGGGGCATATTTTTCTTTAACTATGTCTAAAGGTTTTTTTGTGCATAGGAGATGTAGGGCCTGTCACTGCCATTAAACTAGACATGTGAAAGATTACAGATATCTGTTTGAGTACATGAAATTCAATTCACTTTCAGCCGTATTGTTCTTGGTCTCAAGATACTATTGTCAGTTTTTCTCAGATCACAGAATGTTGTGGCATTCATAGTCGAGGTAAAATGTTGGTATGGCAGTTTGGATTGGTAGCCCGCAAGCCTTTTTTTTCTGTCTTCCTAGAGATGTCAGAGAGCAACCATTTATAACTGTTCAAAACTCATCTTAAAATGTGCCTAGGGTCCACAGTGAACATCCAGATCCATCCTGCAAGTTCTCTTGGTGATCTAATAATTGTTTGTAAGCTTCAGGTAGCCTATATAATAGGCCAACAGTAAACTGTAGCTCTAGAAGGTAGATGCTGTTTCTGGATGCACTAACATCCTTTAAAACATCTGAAGGGGCCTTCAGGTTACCAGTTAACATTGTGAGTTGTGATTGTGTGTAATATCAACTTCATCTGTACGTTTTGCTGTGTTCTCAAGTAAACACATATGTAGAGGATGTTTGACACCATACACGTCCATCACTCTGCTATTACTATTATCCTTTGGACACAGAAGAGTAGCACAACTTACCGGTAAGTGGCACGAATATGTCTAGTGCCATCTACTGACCAA
Organism: Parasudis fraserbrunneri; assembly: GCA_900302295.1. Taxonomy (NCBI): domain Eukaryota; kingdom Metazoa; phylum Chordata; class Actinopteri; order Aulopiformes; family Chlorophthalmidae; genus Parasudis; species Parasudis fraserbrunneri. Next base: position 3,422 of record OMKL01064140.1, on the reverse strand, counting down.
ACTGAATTGCTACAGTCAATATTAGTTCCTTTTCTCATTTCCATGGTCAACTCAGGCCTTTTTTAAGCAGGATGGGATTTTGGCTTGATTTTGATGCCAGCTTAGAGCAAAAGCTTATATTTGACCATTTGGGCCACCCTAATACCAGCAAAGGATACCATGGATACGGGTTCCCTTTATTAATTGTTAATTAATTGTTGTGCACAGGACCTTGTACACAACTTGATCTTGACTGTAGCCCCACATTCAGAATTTCCATAACAGAAATTAAATCTCCACTCAGCTGGTATTAAACTGAAATTATTGACTGGTGAAATTCTTGATAGTGAACATGTGGAGGTGAATAGAATAACCTGATTTCACTAAAACAGGAGTCGGTTTAATTGGATTTATTTCCTGTAGTAAACCTTATGAGTGAAACCCCAAGGCCAAGACTGGCTCACTGCTAAAACACTGCCACCATGTGGTAATTATTGGAAAACCAGTCCACAATAACACTATAAAAATCTTAATATTCCAATGTTATTTCCATAATGATTGCATAAAAACACTGGATTTTGGAAAGATTTTCGAACTTTTTTGCTAAAACACATCAATACATATATTATAGGTTACCCAGGATAGAAGAACTGAGGACTCTTTACCGTTTCCTGCACATTCACATTAAATGCATGCTACATTAGCAATGTAAGCAATAGGCTACTGCAAGGGAGACCACAATCACATTTTGTTGTCCCACATTTTTTTTTAGAAGCAATATTTAATTTGTGATATGAGTATGTGTAGACTGCCTTTTGGGTGTTTATATTTTTCTCTCACTGACTCCATTGTGAAGGGAGACACCAACCAGATTGATTGTTAATTAGATTGATGACATATTTGCAAAGTATGAAGCACTGAATATTACTATTTAATAATATTAGGTTATACTGATGCTGTGAGAAGTGGCAATTATGATAAATCATGATTGTGATTATGAAAATGATAATTTCATCAATGTTATGTCTTTATAAAAGTCATTATATTATTCATGAAGGGTATGGGATTGCCACAGTGTTTACATGTGCAATGGTTTGTTTCTGGAACTATTTTTAATTTTAATCTATTTTAATACCATACTGTCTTCCTCAAAGGGACAAGAATGAAATGTTGGGATGTAAATTCAATGTATGAAAATTGCTATAACCTTAATGAGTCATAGCCACACAGTTGGAAAACTCCAATAAAGATGGGGTTTAGTCTCTCATCATTCCAGACATCACAATGTTTCCACATTGCCATGGAAAATACAGGAGTGGAGTTTTAATTTAAAGTTCTTTTAGCCTGGCAACCTACTGTATTCTGACACTCAGTAAAAACATATTGAAGATAAGTCACTATTATAGAACTCTATGGTCACTACTCGCTAGACAAGAGTCAGTCTTTCACTTTGCATAATTCGTCACCACAGGTTCAAATTCATTAAAATAAATGTCACTTATATTTTACTTACTTTGAATTGTATTTTCCTTCTTTTTCATATTTACCCTGATTTTTCTAGAAAGTACCAGTGAGGTTAAGAGGCCTTTTTACAGAGATCAAATCAGTACCACAGGCTATACAGAAACAAGCAAGCTCTTTTAAGATAATTTCACTATATCAATATGCGTTCATCCCCACAAAGGTTTCAGTTCATTCTAACCTTAATTGGAGAGTTCGCCTCATGGATGCTGGATACTGTCCTGCTGCAACGCAGGCTAGTGTGATGTAACACATAGGGATATATGAGGTAACTGGGTCTGTCGTAATGAGATCATCCTGTGGATTTCACTTAAGAGTTATTTGAAGTAACCTGTACTGTACATTGTTACAACAGAACCATCAAGCCAACATCACTGTACAACCCTATGTAATGTAACTGCAACGTGCAGGTTGACTTGGGCTTTATGTGCATAATTTGCCATTTCAGAAGACAAAAGCGTAGTTTGGACTTGCATTCATTAGTCAGACCCAGTGAATATAATGGTATAATGCACTTACCTAGAATACAGGTAACAATCTATTGGACAGCTACACACATAATATAGGCAAGGTTAGGATATGACATATTTGTAGTGTTGACTATAGTAAGGGAAAATCGAATATTACCCTGAAACTTGCAGCAACTTTAAGTTGTGGGTATTGCGACATTGAATCTGCGCAATAACACCTCTATGATTTATGACAGACTTGGGGACCCAAGGGAGTGATAGGAACCATTCAGGTGTCAGCTGTACAGTTCAGATTATGTGTGTTTGTGTATACTGCACTGTACCGGTTCCCTTGAGCCAGCCAGGTCTTTAGCAAAGGCCTGTAATTGAATAATTGAGCTCTCTCCATGCACAGGGATTTGACTTTACATCATCAACAGCAATTACCACAGTAGTTATATATTCAAAAGACAGACTCATCTTTTAACTACTGGGCCGCCTGTTTATAACCATTGGAGTACATCACAAACTGTGGATATGATGGCACAGAGCTTGTCTAATGAATGTACAGAATACAATACAGTAAGTTTATCTGTTCTGCAGTTTGGCTATTCATGCACTAATCTAAGCAGCCTACACTTTGGCACTGTTGTTTACTGTTGTTACCTGGTGACCATGGAGGCAGATGAAGATGGAGAGTATGTATGTGTGTGTTTAAGAGAGATATCTTCCCAGGACTGTCCTCTCATGGCACCAAAGGGGACACATGTCTGAGATCCCCTCCCCAGGGATTTGTGTGCTTGTGAGTAGAGTGAAGGATTAGGGCTTTAGTGGCACACAGCAATCATTGGGTCTGTGGGTCAGTGTGTCAGTATATCAGTGAGTCACTGGGTGTTTTTCCAGGAGTAAGACCACAATCTGCTTTCCATTTAGCACACCCAAATCATTCACTTCCTGCTCACATGTCAGAACTGAGCTGTCCCACTCACACTCCAAGACCATCACACGTGCAGCAGTGCACTTGGTGCTCTTGCCCCACTGTGTTCTTGGCTGGTTGTAAACAATCAGTCTCTGATCATACTGCTTGCTTGTGTTGTTGCTGTTGTTGTTGTTGTTGTTGTTGTTCTTCTTCTTCTTCTTCTTCTTCTTCTTCTTCTTCTTCTTCTTCTTCTTCTTCTTCTTCTTCTTCTTCTTCTTCTTCTTCTTCTTCTTCTTCTTCTTCTTCTTCTTCTTCCTCTTCTTCTTCTTCTTCTTGTGTTACAGTAACTGTAATGGATTATATCCACAAAATAATGTACTGCGCCATGTGCTTAAATCAAAACAAAAAAGAAGAAGAAGAAGAAGAGGAAGAGGAAGAAGAAGAAAGATAGAGGAGTAGAACAGAAGGAGGAGAGAAGCGGAGGGATGGAGGGAGGAGGGAGGAGAGGGGAGATGGATGGAGACAGCAGACAGTTGATTTTCTGGCCCTTTTAT
>OMKL01064138.1:0-19608 GCA_900302295.1 Parasudis fraserbrunneri | reverse complement strand
AGGGTAGGGGGTATGACATCGGTACATCAAATTTACATTTACATTCTCTGTCATGATTAGGGAACGTCTCCAGATACTCTCTTTAACCAGCTGAAAACACATGATATCAGCAAATTTGGGTCGCTTATGTCCTGTATATTGCTGAAATCCTGGCCACGGACTGCCAGTGGTCAATACCTTGATGGGGAAGAGTTGGTAGTGAAGCACCTCCTCACCTGGCCAATGGCCAAAAGTCTGTTTCTCGCTAAAGGTACTGTATGATTAAACTGCAATTAGCTCTAGCAATTCCAACTTTTCAAAGCAACGAAACCCCTAAAATGTGTGGTAGCTGTTGAACATGAGACAATATATTTTCATTCCAGGTGCAAATGGGAGGCTTATTGAGCAGTTGGCAGATGATGCAGCAGAGAGGATAGCTGTGTCCTTGTCTGCATTTGGATCAGTCACAGAAAAGCTCTTGACAGGCAACATCCAGATAAAGACACTCAAGGAAATCCTCCAAAGAAAAGAGGAATTTATTGAGCTGCTAAGCATAGGTGATTATTCAGATGTATTAATTTCCCATTGAAGTAACCATTATTGGGTGTGCACTCAATCTTTGTTTATTTAAAACATTTTCTAGATGGCCTGTGTGATGATATACGTTGCAAGGGGAAAGAGGCCATGAAACTGCTCTTAAGGCAAAGAGAGGAGGAAGTGGAAGCAGTTTACAACGAGAATGACAAAGTTCAAAACCTTCTTGAAATACGTGACAGACTCTCAAAACACTTCACAGGTGTGATGATTTAGTTGTCTTGTAATATTCAAAAACATTTCTTGTATTTATGATACAATCATTTCTGGTAAGATGTACATAAAATCTTTGGTTAATTCACAGTTGATGTCAATGCCCTGAAGAGCCAAAACCATGTGGACCTAGAAAAGATGAAATTGGATGAATTCATGAAAGTTTACCAACTTGACAGTCAGCCCGATATAAAAAAGGTCACATACTTTAACCTCACTGATGACATGACAAAAATGGCAGCTCAACAACACTCTTTTGGGAAAAGCTTCATTTTTTCCAAGTGTTGGGATAACCGAGTGGAAGAACTTGTGAACAATCAAGCAGATGAGACGGAACAGGAAGACCGAGAGAAAGAAGTTTACAATCTGGACCAGGTCCACAGCAACATTTTCCAAATTTGCTTTGAAAATTACAAGAACATGTATGAGAGTTTGATATCAGGTACTCTGTCACTGAATGAGGTGGACAACATCTTTGAAGATAATGTTTTCAAGGGCAATAGAAAGGAGATGGAAAAGGAACTGAAAATCATGTGCAAAATGAACCCAAAAGATGATGGGAAATGGACCAGTGAAAGGATCCATCAGATTGTGGAGTACCATGATCTTAATCAAGCACTGAAATCAGCTGACATTATCATGAAAGTCAAACGGATCCTCTGTCCAGAAGGAGATTTCAGCACAATACAGACATTACTGGAGGTGGTAAGTACATTTGTTTCTCCCACAACCAGTCTCATTGAGACTGGTTTTGAATGTTTGACTTTGAATCTTAACAGTTGCTGGTTGATTTAGGCTATTTTGTGATTGCCAAATATTGGTTTAAATCTAGCCTAATGGATATGTCATTTTCAGAATCAGGCTGATTTTAAAAGTCATGGATTGCGTCGGATTGACAAAAACTTCTGTGAAACCAAGAAGCTCATTGAGAACATCAACGAACCTCGAAGACTGTGTCTTCAAGAGCTCAGCAGTTGTACAGGTTTTGTACAATGGGTGAAAAATTCCCTTAAAGGTGAGTGGTACTGTGTCAAGTCCAACAGTTCAGTTGAACCTCTCCTCTCCTTTTCTCATTCACAATTGTGAGCCTTCACAGTGAAGATTATCATTTTTATCTCTACTTTGGTTGGGTCATTTTGAATGAAGAGATATCCGCACACTTAGATCCATGCTTTGTTTAGCTTTTTTTTGAGCTTTCGATCTACCAGACTGTCATCAGAGCATACAGTACATGGCTCAATAATAGGCCTGGATTGGTTCATTTTAGCCAGAGACCCATGAAAGTCACTACATTTAACAAAAATGTTATGCTAACCTCTTATATGTGACTTATATGTTATATGACTTATATATGTGAAAGGTATTGCCATTGTGATATAATACAGTTTCTACAACGTTAAAATAAGCAGGGTCTGGATCCATGATTCTGATTGGCTAGTAAGCATCACGTGACCTCCATTTTGCGGGGTAAATCACACAATCTATCCCGCTTGGGACCGCATTTAACTGTATCAATTGCATTTCACAACTATGTGTCCTTTTTAATAATATCTAGTAGTCTAACTGTTGTAGAAAAGCAATTAACCCCTCGAGGAAGGGGTAAATGGGTGGATTTACGCCCGGTTGTAAGTCTAAACGACTATACAACCGGGCGTAAATCCACCCATTTACTCCTTCCTCGAGGGGTTAATTGCTTTAATCTACGGAACCATTCATGATCATCCTTTAGACACTGTATTAAGGCACAATAGAGCAACCTTCCAAGAAAATAAATGGACCTCAGGTGTTAGCATGGCATTTTAGTTATTTGTGGTGACTTCCATAGGTTTATGTGGTGTTTCAGATACATTTTCATATAGACTTTCAAATACACTGGAAGCCTACAGCAATGGTGAATCAGCAAAAAAAAAAAAAATCACCAAATGTTTCAGTAATGGAAAATGATTCTGGAAAAAAAGGTCTGACCTAATTTTTGTTTCAAGGAAAGAATGACTTGGAACCCACATGTCAAAAATACTTTTTCCTTAAAAACAAACATGGTGTCACCATACTGAAAGGGCTACGATGACCTCTCACATCATCACACATAAATGTAATTGGGTTCTTTGGATCCATAAAAGACTCAGCTTTACAAATGTAGACCTTTTCAGAAGAATTCCATTGCTATTCCGTTGCTAGGGCCCCAGTTTACTTCTATTGTATTAGTAAACATTGCAAGAGGAAATAAACTTAGGCCTATTTAGAATGTTTATGTTGTCAAGTTAGAAAAGGCCTATACCCAATTTACACAACTCCAAGACTGTTTCGGGACCACAGTATGCAAAAACAATATTTCTTATTGTTTAAGATATCAATGAGCTAAAGGTTTTGGTTGACCTGGCCTCCATCTCTGCTGGAGAGAACGATATGGAAGTGGATCGTGTAGCCTATTTCCATGATGCTGTGCATGGCTACTCCTCCATGTTCTTCGACCTCCAACCAGATTCAGACTTCAATGCTTTCAACTCAGCTATAGAAAAACTATGGAAGGCACTTGACAATGACAATAACATCCCTGCAAAACTGGTAAGTATTGCATCTTTTATTATGCTTTTTTTTTTTACACTGGTGGAAGTACACAGTTCCTTTACTTAAAGGTAGAATCTGCGATGCCGTCAAACAGTGACTTCTAGGCAAAAGAGCCCTGCTTGGTATTACCCTTTGTTTACATTTTTTGTTTTGATCTGATATGGTCATGGCATTACAGATTCTACCTTTAAGTAAAAGTAGAAATATCCAGATAAAATAGTATTCTGGTAAACGTCCTCCATTCAAAATAAAGTAAAAGTAGATAAGTATTTGATATTGATTATTTGATATGTACTTAAGTATCAAAAGTAAAAGTACACATGATTATATATAAAGTTTCTGTAATCCTGTGTTTGAGAGCATTCACTCCTCAATCCATTGACCTCTAAAGGTTATGTTAAAGTGGTATGTGGTCCACTTATGCTGGCTCTGATTACATCATCTTGAAGTTGGCAGGCTTCAAATTTGAAAGTACATTATTTTCATAAATCTTTGTCATGTTTTCTATGCAAAATATTTTTCTCCAAAGTAACTAATAACTGAGTAAAAGTTCTCTGAAATGGAAGTAAAGTGCAAGTACCTCAAAATTGTACTTTAGTACAGTACTTGAGTAAAAATACCACCACTGGGGGGAAACATTTTACATCATTAAAGTTAAATCTGTAATGCCGTCAAACAGCGACCTCTAGGCAAAAGAGCCCCACTTGGTATTTCAAACAAAGTGTAATACCAAGCAAAGCTCTTTTGCCCAGAGGGCGCCATTTGACAGCATTACAGATTCTAAACCCTGCTGATGTACCTTTTACCTCCTGTCCTTTCAAAAGTGCTCACAAAATTGCATTGAGAGCATGTTTCACTTCCAGGATTTGATGTGGTTCTGAATGAAACCGGCTGTGTGGGGCAACTTAACACTGGGAGGGACTTAAGTTGAAAGTCAACCAAGGGTAATGGTTAAAATGAGAGTGATGGCTATGTTTGCCTGCATTCTGTCATTGAGGCCCATTGAGAATAAAAGTTTATATTATGGGAGGGTGAAAGTGAGATTATCGATTATCATATTTTATTGGATGGGTTTTAATTTACAAAAAAGTAATTTTACATTCATGGGCACTTTAACTGAGGTCAGAGAAAAAAATCATGCAACTGTTTACCTGGTCTTTTTCATTTCAGAGGGACACATCACGTAATTTGGAGTGGTTGAAAACAGTAAAGGAAAGCCATGGTTCTGTAGAGTTCTCATCTCTCTACTTGGTCAAATCCATTAATGCAAGAGGAATCTATGTGATCAAAGCACAAAAACAAAAGGTCTGTTTTGCCATAGAACCTTGTCTATTCAAAGTCAAACTCACTTTATTTGTCACGCACACATCATACTAGTTTGATGGAGGTGAAATGTTTCTTCTGCAAGCTTCCCCTAGACTGCAACCATCAAACAAAAAGAAGATCTAAGATCAGTCGAGAAATTTACAATGAAGAAGATATGCAAAAAAGTAATGCAGTGGATGTGCAAATGTATGATTGTGCAAAGGAATATGGGTATATGATGCAGTCAATAAGTATTGTACATAAACTAGAGTCCTTATTTAGGATCCGGATGGCTTGTGGGCAGGCTTGGGTAATCTGTAGGTTGCTTGAGAATGAGGTCATTTCTGAGACTGAAATGTTAAGATTATTTAATCAATCAGGCAACAGCTTCAATATAAACAAGTGTCATTCATTAATGTATTCATTGTGAGCCACTACAGTAGCCATCATTCATTAGAACCAAAATTAGGACCAAAACACACATGAATGTGAAAGAAAAACCACCACTGATTAAAAAAATATATTTTGGAGATATCTGCAATAGAGATGTCTGCCATCACTCTAATACAATGGAGCTGAATGGCACTCAGTTTGTGGCGCTCAAAGTGCCAAAAAAAATACATTTGAAAAACTGAAAAGCATGTCTCTCTCCAGAAATCATGATCCGGTTAAAGATAATCCATAGACCTTGTTGTGAACAGTTTCATTTAGGAACTACTTTCTACCGAAGTACACCCACCATATATATTTATATTATATGAAAGGATATATTTATCCTTATCCTTTTCCAGATGATACTAAAATATAGTCCACAGTAAAGATGTCAGGGCATTAAAGGTTATTATTTATTATTATTAGAGTGTTGCCACAAGTTGCCAAAAGGTAATTTCATTCCTGTTTTTACATTGTTTCCTGACAGCTGAGTCTAGACACTGCCCTAAAGCTGCAGATTCCAGAGGAGCATGATACGAGTCCGATACGAAACTACTCCTTGGAAGAACTGCAGGAGTTGCAGAACAAACTCATGCTGATGTCTGGGAAGGGAGAGCAAAACCACAGTGAGGTGGATCATTTCACTGAGGTAAATAATTCAAAACAGTGTATGATGGCAACTAGAATATCCAAACAATCTATACTATGATGCCCATACTTTATAACATGCAAGATGCTAATTATTTGTCTTAACCCTCCAAAAGCAGTCCATCATCATAATTGTTTTTCTACAATTCAGAACACAGCATTTGACACCTAGTGTAACTTTAAGCATTTTTTCCCTAAGCAAATTTGCTTTCTCTCCCAGGTGTTTGACAGTGTTCAGAGACTTGGAGCTGCATTTGTAGAGCTGTATGCTGCAGGGAATCCCCTGTTCCAGCATTGGGAGGCCATGATATACTGCAGTACTCAGAGTGAAAATGGAATTGTAATGAACTTCAACCTTGGAAACATCTTGAGAAATATTACACTGAAGGGCAACGCAGTGGAGCAGATTGTTGACCTGTGTAGGAAGATGGAAGACTGCCTGGATGGCTGGCAAGACTTGATGGACAAACTGAGGTTTCAGCACTACTACCTCAACTATTACACTGCAGAACAGATTGTCTACTTGTGTAGCATGCTGACTGAGAGTAATTTGAATAAAGAGTTGGACAACAGTGTCTTGATGATGCTTTCGTTCATTAAACCTGACTGCACAGCATCAGATGTGTGGGAAACATGGACATGTTTTCATGAAAACCTCAGTGACGGAAATACACAAGAGGAAATCAACTCTCAAGCCGTTTTGGAAGACTACTCTGCTGAAGATGCAGATTCTTTTACTGGTGAAAGTCAACGCAAGCACACATGTGATAGTTTACAGAACTTGATGGACCAGGCAGATGGGCTGCAAACATTGGATTTGGTGTGGGATGCATACAAGGGAGGCATGAGAACAATCCTCACCAACTGTTTAGATGTCAGAACCCTTGGTACTCTGCTCGAGTTGTTGGCAGATAAAACAGACCAGGACTATGAAGATGGTGATGAGGAAACAAGAGAAGAAGGAAATGACCACATCAAGAGAGAGCTCCCAAAAAGCCTTCTTACAGGCCAGCTCAATCTCATCATTTGCCCTCAAGATGAAATCTGGACATCAAGCATTTGCCTTTACATGACCAGTGAATACGAGCAACTTCCCACCTATGATGAAGTCTTGCTGTGTACTCCTACCACTTCCTATGAGGAGGTTGAGCTTTTTCTCAGACGATGTCTCACGCCTCAAAGCCAAGAAGACTCAAAACCCAAAGATGAGAAGATCTATACTTTGCTATTTGCTGATCAGTTAAGCTATGATGTCAGCTATGCAGTGGAGAAGTTCTTCCAGAAATTTCCACAGCAATCCGCCAACTACAGGCTTGTGATATACTGCAGTTCTGAAAGAGAGCACACTTACATTCCTTCTGCCTTCAGTCAGTTCAAAAGAAACTTTGTGCCACAAGAACCCAAAGAAAGGATCAAGAAATACCTGTCCACACATTACACTGTCCCCTCATATGAGACCAGTGCAGCATCTGTGTTCAAGGGTCAACAGTTTGTTGGAATTGTTGCCTCCCAGCGAGCAGGAGTTGGTAAGTTAAAGGGGAAAGCCACCCATTTTAAGAATTCACATATGTTCTTCCTGTGCCCCAGGACAGTTTAAGTCAGTGTTTGTGAACATGCACTACGCTCTCCTAAATCCAGAAATCAGAGAGAGAATCCTTTCTGAACCCTCCAAACTGCTCCATAGACAATGAATAGGGCTCTGACTTTATGAGGCTATAACATGTTTGTGTGAGCTCTTACACCTAAATTAGGTTTTAATTCTGGTTCAGACTTTCTAGCAATGCAAGAATATTTTTATATAAACCTCATTTGGGTTATTATAAACCCTTTTTCTCTGAGATTTGGCCTACAGTATAAATAGTCTTAAGAATCAGGTGAAACTGAAATGCATGGTTAAGTTAGCTGGTAATCACTACACACACAAACATATTCACTGATGGTTATTTTCCATTTAAACTCCCAATTATTATTTTAAATAAATGATTATTTATTTGTAGGTAAATCCCTGTACATTCAGAGACTGTATGAAAAGCTGGAGGGCACAGTCAGAGTGGGGACAACATTTAAGAGATGCATTCGCCTAACTGAGCCCAAGATTGATGAACACAGCATCGTTCAGTCCCTGTTTGAAACTCCTGAGAAGAAGGAATGCAAAATCTTTCATTTTGATGTCTCGTCATCCGTAAGGATTTTTTTTTTTTTATTAGAAATGTATTTGTCTATATAAGGGGTAGTTGAATCAGTTGAGATATTTCAGTCAAAACTATTAATAATGTTTGTAGTTCATGAGTTAAAACACTTTTGTGTACAAGGATATCATGAAGTACTCATTTTGGACACACTAAAGAACAGTACATCTTCATTTGATTTGTCTTTAATAGCCAATTTCCATAATCAAACTTTTGTTATTATACTCAATGATTATATTATCAGTAATTTTCAGTCATTACAGCAATATTATATAGTGCTAGGAATTTTATATTGTTTTTTTAACCCTTGATAATTAACAATTTATTTCACAAAATATTCTTCACTTTACATTTTTTGCAACATGTGTAATTTGTTATCCAGGTGCAGAAAGGTTTGCATGAATTCCTCTACAAACTATTCTTTCTGCGTTACCTGGTGGATTCAGATGGATTGATGTGGAAATGTAGCAACAAGCATTTGTATATCATTGAGACACTAGACTCCACATACAGACAGCCTAGACATTCCCCAAGATCTGTGAGTACTAAACTTTTGCATGTTTGACAGCCTTCAGTCATTAATCGTTCTTCAACTAAAATGAATTATCTTGAAAAATAATATCAAGTAAGTAAATTATTTCCATCCATATAGTTAAGATGTAAACATTATTAAAGTGACTGGATTAACCTTTTCAGATGTGCATTTTTTATATTATCTTGCAATTCTATCTTGGAACTCAATTATCTTTCAATGGCCAGCAGCCATGGCTACATCATTAGAATGTTCAGTTCACAAAATTCTATCTCACACGTGAGATCGTACAGTTAAAAAGGTTAAACCCAATGGGCCCAGGTATTCCAGTCATTTTTTATATTTGTTATTAAAGTTTTAAAAGTTAATTCTCAGTTTTGCTGCTGATACACTACAGTGTAATTTTAAAATGTTTTTAAATTTAGGATCCAAGGGAACAGATCACTCTCTACAATGTGTTTCCCAAAGTCCTTTGCCGTCCTCCAAAAGAAGTTTTGGAATTGGAGAGCCAAAGCAAAGACAACCCACTTTTGCTTGGTGATGATCCACTCATGGATGAAAAGTACTTCAAGAGCGAGGACTACCAGAGGTCATATCAGTATCTTAGACGGTTTCATAAGAAGGAGAATCTTGACCGTTTCATCTGTCGTGGAGTTGAAGGAACAACAGCCGAATGTCTTGAAATAATCTTCCTCTACTGTGGGATAAAGGATCCCTCCTGGGCAGAACTGAGGAACTTTGCCTGGTTCCTCAACCTTCAGTTAAGAGACAGTGAGACATCTGTCTTTTGTAACTATGACTTAGTTGGAGACACCCTTAAAGGATTCAAAACCTTTGTGGTTGAATTCATGATATTGATGTCCAGGGACTTTGCCACTCCTTCCCTCTGCATTACGGACCAGAGCCCTGGAGGACAACAAATGGACAATCATGGGCATACTGAAAATGATCTTGACCCTTTCCTTATTAGAAAGAGATGGGAATCAGAGCCACATCCTTACATCTTCTTCAATGATGACCATGTGTCAATGACCTTCATTGGTTTTCACCTACAACAGAACCAGAAGAATGGGTATGATGCCATCAATCCCTCAACAAAAAAAGTGATCAAGGAGAATATAATGACCAAAGAACTGTATAAAAGTCTAATACATCAAAGAGTGCCCTTCAACATTGATTTTGATCATCTTTCACGGAAGGAAAAGATTGAAAGCTTATGCAATGTGCTTGGGATCAAAAAGCCAACAGACCCTGATGAAACATATGAGCTCACCACTGACAACATGATGAAGATGTTGGCAATTCACATGAGGTTCAGGTGTGGCATCCCTGTCATCATTATGGGAGAAACAGGATGTGGGAAGACTCGACTCATAAAATATATGTGTGAGCTAAGAAAGAGTGGAGCACCGACAGAAAACATGACACTGGTCAAAGTTCACGGAGGAACTACATCTGAAATGATTTACTCAAAAGTACATGAAGCTATGGTGCTTGCCAGTGCCAATAAAAAACAATATGGTTTTGACTCTATTCTCTTCCTTGACGAGGCTAACACAACTGAAGCCATAAGCAGCATTAAGGAGATCCTATGTGACAACACTGTGCAGGGACAGCATCTAGGCCCTCAAACTGGACTTCACATCATCGCTGCTTGTAATCCGTACAGGAAACACACAGAAGAGATGATCAAGAGGCTGGAGGCAGCTGGTTTGGGGTACAGAGTGAGAGCTGACGAGACGGAGGACAGACTTGGATCCATTCCTTTACGCCAACTGGTGTACAGGGTGCATGTACTGCCACCTAGCATGATCCCTCTTGTGTGGGATTTTGGCCAACTGAATGACCCCACAGAGAAGATGTACATCCAACAAATAGTGCATAGAGTGGTGGAAACCAACTCAATCGACAGGACATTGGTGAAGGTAATCACAGATGTATTGGCTACATCCCAAAGCTTCATGAGAAAGAGGGCGGACGAATGCAGTTTCGTCAGTCTTAGGGATGTGGAACGCTGCATGCAAGTGTTCGTGTGGTTCTACAAAAATCATGAAATGTTTGAAAAGGAGTTAAAGGAATTTGTCCAGAAACAACGCAATGAGCAGAGGGATGCAAAGAGGACTAGGTTTGTAGAGTTGCATTCACCAGCCAGTGACAGAATGTTTTGGTCTCTGTTGATGGCAGTTGGGGTTTGCTATCAATCCTGCCTAGAGGGAAAGGGGGAATATCTCACTACAATCTGTGACATCCTTCCTAAAGAATATGACTCAAAGAGAGCTAGACTGGAGCTTTCGCTCATGCAAGACCTTCTTTTAAGTGGTGTTCCAATGGGAGAGAAGGGGAGAGAGACAATCGCAAGAAACAAGGCTTTGAAGGAAAATTTCTTCATGATGGTGATCTGCACTGAACTGCGCATCCCTCTGTTTCTTGTTGGCAAACCTGGGAGCTCAAAATCTCTGTCCAAAACACTGGTTGCCGATGCCATGCAGGGCCAATCTGCACATTCAGAATTCTTCAAGAAACTGAAACAGATTCATCTCGTATCCTTCCAGTGTAGCCCACACTCTACTCCTGAGGGCATCATCAACACATTCAAACAATGTGCTCGCTTTCAGGAAAGCAAGAATTTGGAGGAGTACATATCTGTAGTTGTCTTAGATGAAATTGGACTGGCAGAAGATTCCCCCAAAATGCCTCTGAAAACTCTGCACCCTCTGCTGGAGGAAGGTTGCATTGATGATGAACCAAAGCCCCACAAACGGGTTGGATTCATTGGCATCTCCAATTGGGCCTTGGATCCTGCCAAGATGAACAGAGGGATCTTTGTTTCCCGTGGAGACCCAGACCAGAATGAATTGATTGAGAGTGCACAAGGCATATGCTCATCTGACAAGTTGATACTAGAAAAGGTAAAGCATCTTTTCACACCCTTTGCCAAAGCATACATGAAAACATGCAAGAAAGGTGAAGGGTTCTTTGGTCTCAGAGACTTCTACAGCCTGGTGAAAATGACATTTGCCATTGCAAAGGCCTCCAAAGAGAGACCGAATGCTGATGAAATCACTGAAGCAGTCCTGAGAAATTTCAGTGGAAGAGATGACACGGAAATTGCGAGAATCTTCAGCAAAGAGCTTGGGACACATTTCAAACATGACAACATAAGTCCAATTGATCTTGTGGAACGAAACATCAACTCCACTTGCAAAACTGAGGAAACCCGCTACCTTCTAGCCCTCACCAAAAACTACACAGCTCTTCAGATCCTACAGCAGAAATCCTTCTTTGGACACAGCCATCCAGAGATAATCTTTGGTTCAAGTTTCCCCAAAGACCAGGAGTACTCACAGATCTGCAGGAACATTAACCGTGTGAAAGTTTGCATGGAGACAGGCCAAACTGTTGTGCTGCTAAACCTGCAGAATCTCTACGAGAGTCTCTATGATGCACTCAACCAGTACTATGTCACTCTTGGGGGTCAGAAATACGTTGATCTTGGATTAGGGACTCATCGTGTGAAGTGCAGAGTTCACAAAGACTTTCGGCTGATTGTCATTGAGGAGAAGGAAGTGGTCTACAAAGAGTTCCCGATACCTCTCATCAACAGGCTAGAGAAGCATTACATAGACATCAACACAGCGCTCAGCGACCACCAAAGAGAAATAGTCAAACAGCTGCAGGAATGGGTTGGAGAATTTGTCTCTGCAAAAAGCCAGTGTTCAACAACGAAGGAGTACTTGCCAGCTGATGTCTTCATTGGTTACCACTCCAACACATGCTCCACTGTAGTGTTACAAGTGACTGAGAAGATGAAAGAGAGAACTGACAACTGTGACACTCAGGTGATCCTGGAGGAGGCAAAACTCACCCTTCTGAACTGCGCCACCCCAGATGCTGTGGTTCGACTGAACAACACCAAACTGTCCAGTGTGGAGATAGAGAACCTGACTCATGAATACTTCAAAGACCAGAAGCACAGTTCCTTTGCCGACTTTGTTGCCTTTCACACACATCATGGAGAACTGCTGCCAGTTCACTTTACAGAGGTAATTAATTCTTTCATCACATCTGGCATTGATCTTTGATGAATACTGCATGTCTGTAGAAAATATTGTATTAGGTTGTTTTAAATCCTGTTACAACCTTTTTTTCCCTTTAAGGTCACAACGTTCTCAAGGCTGTTGACAGAGACTGATAACAAACAGCTCCATGATATCACAAACCTGTGCGACATCCATATCCTGTCTCTACAACAATTTGACACAGAATACTCTTTCCTGAAGAAAATCAGGTCTGTACTTAAATATGTCCTTACACAGTATAGTACACAGACATGCGGGAATTATTTTCTATTTGATTCTAGTTTTCCATTGATGGTATAATACTAGAATTTTAATGAGACAATTATATTTATAATAATGTATTTCCTCTCAACCAGTATTTCAGTTGTGTGTTTTGTCATTATAGGCAATGTCTTGACTCAAGATCAGTTGAAGAAGCCACTCTTGCTGACAAAGTCCTCATTATTCAAACTGACTATGATGAGAACTCACAATGCATGAATGTTCTTGCATCTGCCAAGTAAGTAAACTACATTTTAACAATATTGTCATGGAATTGCCTATCATCAGTACCATTTGAAACCCAGTTTCTAAAATGTTCTTAACACTTGAGCAAGACCTTCATGGCAGCTTTATGGCACTTTATCAGTAATACTGAATAATAATGATGTTATTATTATTATTATTATTATTATTATTATTATTATTAGTGTTGTTGTTACTATTATTAATACCAGTAATAATAATAATGATGGTGATGCTAATAATAATAATAATAATAATAATAATAATAACAATAATGCCATAATAATAATATAGCACAAAAAAACAATCAAATTAACAAAGCATCAGCTGTAACAATGGGAAGAATTGCATTAGTGCCCCCACCCTTATTAAGACCCGCTAAGCAGCAACACAAATGGCACAGGTGGCAGTAACCGTAATATAATCAGAATAAAAAAATAATAATTGAAAATCCCATCAAACAATATAGTGACTGTTAAGTACACCATCAATTAAAGCTGGAAGGACAACTGATTATGCTGATCTGTTAAGGAAAATTCAGAAACCGTATTGGACTCTTTCAAACAAATCAACAATACTACTAAAGCCTATGTCAAGCAAATGCAAGTGAGAAACAGAACAAAAACAAGTGCAGTTATTGCACAGATGGTTGCCATGGTCACTGTGGTGGGGTACACACAGCAGTACAGGTTACATACTGTAACATGGTGTGAAGCCTGGTCTGCCGTTTGTACACCCATGGATGTGCTGCGTCGGGAAAAATAAAGTTTCAGTTGTGTTTTAAAAGAAGATATTGTTTGCTAATTTTATTTCCTCAAGTAAGTTGTTTAAAAGTGTAGAGGCCCAGTTTGCAAATGCTTGATCACCTGAACAGAAATAGAACAGAAAGCAAGTGCTTTGTCTATAGATCTCAAATGCTTCTGTACATAAGGAGTTTAAATATCCACAATTTAAAGTTGGAACAAACCATTTATTGCTTCAAAAGTAAACAATAAAATCAATTCTAAAATCAACTAGGAGTCTGTAAAACTGGCCAATGTGCCAACATTACTGTCTTTTGGAGGCTATAGCCAGAGCCATTTATTACCTATAAATAATAAATAGCTCTGGCTATTGCAGGTGGGTTAATTGTGAGTTCTATTATCATCTTTGTTCTAGTTAAAAGTCAAGCTACATTCTGAACTAGCTGCAAACTAGAAAGAGCTTTATGGCTGACACAAAAACACACCAAATAACAGTAACTAATACAAAATGAAAATGCTTGAAAAACTTTCTTCATATTCAAAAAGGATAGAAATTACCAAATAAAAAAATATTAACTGGAAATATATCTGCTATGAATCTCTTGTTCAGGTTTTGTAAATGTTTTATTAACACATTTTTAAGCTATATGTAACTTTTTAGCATACTAACTATCATGTCATGTAGGCTATGTCATATTTATGGTAATAAATTAGGCTATATATTTGTAGCTGGGGCCTGTACTCCTTCTACATTGTGTATTTCTGCTTTATATTTCTCATAAAATGTTTTGTCTGAATGTCTTTTTCAGGTACTCGGCCATCAATGAAATAAACAAATGGACAACAACATATATATCTAACAACAAGCACACTGAAAGAGTGTTTGTATACTTTGTGACCAAACTGCCACGCATTAAAGGTGGGACCTCCTATGTTGGATTTGGCGGAGGTGAGATCTGTTAGATAACATACATTTTATTTAATTAATTTATTTAACCTTTATTTAACCAGGCAAATTAATTAAGAACAAATTCTTATTTACAACGATGGCCTGGTAAGTACAGTGTGGCAGTGTGGCAATTACTTCAAGGGTCATTTGTGATATCTCTAACATTGGCTGTAACATTTGGTGGTGTCATATTTACATTGTTAAAGTTGGGGACACACTATAAGATGACACCACATCATGATTAGGGTCTGGACAGACTGACCTGATCTGACCCGTTCTGGACAGACTGACCTGATCTGACCCGTTCTGGACAGACTGGCCTGATCTGACCCGTTCTGGACAGACTGGCCTGATCTGACCCATTCTGGACAGACTGGCCTGATCTGACCCATTCTGGACAGACTGACCTGATCTGGACAGATTGTGGCACTGTTAGGACTGATGACACTGCTAAGTGTGTAGAGTATATAATAGTTGCTAAATAGTTGAACCTGGCCTGATTATTTCAAATCTGAGATGGGCAGCAACACATTCTGAGAACGAAGACTGGCAATAGCCAATTAGATGTGGATTAAACTGGTAATATCTAATGGGAGTTGAGCAGCACAAAACTGATGAATGTGGTAACTGTTATGAAGGCTACTTTCGCATTCAAATTATTTCCACTAGTCTGCATAACCTGCTTTATACATATCCCAGTGTTTTCCCTTGTCAGAATAGATGCATAAATGTAAGGATATTCTAAGTTTTTATGCATAAATAAAAAAAAAAAAAAAAAAAAAAACAATTGCTGAAAGGTACCATTAGTAATGTTTCATGGCAGTCCAGCACATTATTGTGTCCAGGATCTATTTCAATGACCTAAAAGCATCACTGAACATGATTCCACAATCACCACAAATTAGTGCGCTGTTCGCAACTGGGATCATCTCACAACCAGGAATGGCCATGTGAAACTTGTAGCATAGAACTCAAATTGAGAAAGGTCAGAAGGGCAGGAAACATAGTGACTATAGTGGATGGTTCATTGAAATCACCTCAACAGCAACATGTGCTATAGGATCGGTTAGGGGCTAGCTGTGGAAAGGCCAGATTATATGTCCCGCAGCATCCACAGTGTGCACAGTGTTGAGGGTCTGTGCAGAGGCTGCGTTAGGGGTCCGTGCTGGTTGCCGTCCAACAGCCCCAAATAAAGCGCAGATATCACATGATCACTGAAGGAGAGAGGAGGGGGTCAGAAGATGTGGAAGTACACATTTCACCGCAAACGGCATGAATGCCCCACAAAAAAGTATAAATGTATAGGCCCCGCAACTACGAAGTCCACACTGCAAACACTGGATGCTGCAGAGACTTCTAGGACCATAAACCAAGCATAAGGCTTCGCCATAAATGGGGTATAACTCTAAATGATGCTGGTATTCTCCTTTAAGTTGGATATATTTTATATGAGTGAGAGAGAGTGAGAACATAATTTACACCCTTTTTTTGTTTTTATCTCCAAGGGCCTTGGGAGTCAGTGCACATTGATGATCTGAGAAGATCCAAGCTGCTTGTATCAGTCCAATTTCTGAAAAACATCCTCATCAGCGAGCTTTTCATTGAAAAGCCTGAAGGTACTGAAAACCAGAGTTGTTGTTTTTTTCTTCAAAATTAGGAGTCTTAAGCTCTTAAGAATACTTATTTTCAATGACTAATGTCTGAATTACTCCCTCAAGCAGGGGATGTGTCATGTGAAAACGACAGGGACATTAAGCAGCCAGTGCAATCTGTAAGTACTCTAGAGATGACCGATAATACTAACCCATCTCATTGGATGTAGTCATTATGTTTATTTCGGCGTCTCCATGTTGCAGGCTGTGGCAGCCGACTTTGATATCACAGACCTGATGCGGAGCTGTGTGCAAAGTGCAGTAAGCAAGCTCCAAGATGTGGAAGACGGTGGAACACTGAACACCAGGAGGGTAGTGATCCTCTTGTCACTTCTAAATGGCAACGATGAGCTGAAAGGTTCGAGACTTAGGCTCATACAATTATCAGTTACATTACAGCCATATTTAACAAGTGCAACAGCATTTGATAAAAAAATTAATCGATTGAAATACGTTGCTCATCCTTTTTTATTGTGTTTTAAAGCCACGTTCTGCAGAGTTGTGAGAAGACGACTTCATGCCTTACTGGAGGACCATGAGAGCAACATTGTTAACCCCAAAGACTGGGTGTTGAGAGAGGCCTCCAACATTACTGCCTTACAGGAGGGAGGGACTTTCGCGTATGTTTTCAGTATAGCTTGCTGAACTATAATCCACCTATAATTTGTGGATGATGCATATCTATATCCGTGTACTATTAATTCTGTTGCAAATTTTTCGAACATGTCTCAGGTTGACAATAGGAACTGTTGTGTTGTTTGTTTCATAGACATACACTTTGGAGACGAATCCAAGCTGTGGTCACCCCGCTCTTGGCCCACTTGGTTGCGATCGTGGACCGAGACCGCAATCTGGACCTCCTGGTGGACAGCGGCAGTGGAGAGGACATCAGGAGGCTGTGGCTGGAGATATTTGGCAGCAATGAGATGCTTGATATTCCTCCTGCTGGAGAGAGAACTAAGTGAGTGACTATATTCCTCATTTACCATACCGGTGCTTTGTTAAGTGCCTGTGATGCAGGAACTCTCTGGAGGGAAATTAATTTGACACATTCATTTGAACATTCTTCCTTGCAGATCTGTGACCATCCAGGTTCAAAACCATGTCACTGCTGGAAAGACCATGCGTTGCTCAATGCCGTTCAGCTGGAGCATCAGAGATTTCTTGGATGAACTCAGGATGCAAACCCAGCAGCATGAAAGTAGAATATCTTATTTTATAACTCATCATTTGGAAAACCATTTAGTAGGCTACTTTTCCTAAGCTGTTGTTTTTCTAAACGATTCTTACTTTTCTCCCAGGTCACACCTCTAAACAGTTTGAAGAGCTATATTGGAGGTGCCCTCTGGGTCAATATGTGGCTAAAGTTGATGGAAAGATGCAGCAAGAGTTTTTCAGACTATACCTACAGGACTTCATATCCATGACATTGACATCTGCTTCAGAGGGAGAGTTGCAGGTACAGTAATATTCACTTTTGTAGACTGTGTTTAGCCTTTAGCAGTATACTAAAGACTAAACTTACATTAATTTCAGGGACCCAATTTAAATCTCACGATTCTCGAGTGTAAACAAAGTACAGTGGTATGGAATTGTATGTACATTGTATGTACACTGTATGCAATGTTTATTTTCTGTGTCAAACGTGCTGCATCTGTTTATGTGAGCTAATGTTGCCATTTTCAAATGATTGATTGGTAAAGGAAATATTCTTCTCATGCAGTATATGCATAATTGTGCTTGAGATGTAGTTTAGTTCCAACTGTCAATGATCAATAGAATTTTTCTTTGATGGAGCAGAGATACACAGCTAACACAAACATACATACGCACATTTTCAGTGGTAATAAAACTGCAAAGAAACATAATTTACCAGAAAAAATATATACCCTTCGCTATAATCTTTTATATTTTCAACCCCATTTCTCAGATTCTGCTTGAGGCAATGGACAGCTGTGTGAATGAACTTCAGAAAGGGAGAAATACTCCAAGTGATGAGGTCCCCTCCTTGCCATCAATCCACTCTGCTTACCACTACTTCCGTCGACGCCTACAGAACCTTTCCAGGATGATGTCCCTACAGCCAATTGTAGCAATGCATTTACAGGCAAACACTCATGTGAAAAAGAGTCCAGAAATGGTAATGTCACTTTCTGGTTATGATCACAATGCAATGGAAATTTTTTCTGTGGGATACAGTATGTTGTAGAAAATTATGGGGAGGGTATATTCTTTTTTTTCTTCTTTTTTTTGACGTTATATGAAAATTACAGAAAAATAATTTACAGTACACAAACCATATTTCATGACAATTTTGTCTCTGCTAGGTTATGGATGTGTACGCAGCCGTAGCTTGTGTTGAATCAGTTGAGCCAACAGCCTTAGACTCTGATGCCCAATATCAGGCCTGGCTGAAAAAGGTGAAGATGTTGCATGAGTCTTTGGAACTTGTCTGTTCCCAACGCAGCTTCAGACAGTTCAGAAAGCGGAGCTTGGAGGTGTTCAACTATGTTCGGTGAGAGTTCACTTGCCATGCATTATAGACAAAAATACAGTAACCATCACAGAAGTCCCCATTAATACTGCAGGCCTTGCATGCAAGAGTGACTTACTACGACACTACTGCCCCACACCTGAGAGGAATTATTTGGATTCATATTTATAATTTCTTGTTTTATCCCACAGAAGACACAAGGAAAGAGACATGAGTTGAGAGACATGAGTTTTGTGTTCAAATGCCATTTGATTTTACAAACTTTGAGAATGAATAGACTGCAACACCTGCTTCAGTACTAATGGAGAGTAAATTATAGTCAGAGGCATGATGGGAGACTTCTACAATGGTTATTTCACTGTACAGGGCACACTGTATCTTGAAAATGACACATTATCACTGTACAGGGCACACTGTATCTTCAAAATGACACATTATCACTGTACAGGGCATACTGTATCTTCAAAATGACACATTATCACTGTACAGGGCACACTGTATCTTCAAAATAACACATTATCACTGTACAGGGCATACTGTATCTTCAAAATGACACATTATCACTGTACAGGGCACACTGTATCTTCAAAATGACACATTATCACTGTACAGGGCACACTGTATCTTCAAAATGACACATTATCACTGTACAGGGCACACTGTATCTTCAAAATGACACATTATCACTGTACAGGACATACTGTATCTTCAAAATAACAAATTATCC
>OMKL01064137.1:0-16642 GCA_900302295.1 Parasudis fraserbrunneri | reverse complement strand
CAAAATGAATGCGCTTGTTTGGCTTTCTGACAAAGTCCTGAGGGTAAATTTCTCCCGTATGCCATTCACAATGACCTAGAAAACTAACTTTATGCTAGCAAACCTTTCTGTCAATAACTTTGCCTATTGTCAAAAAACAGTGAATATGATTGATGTTTGACAAAAAGGCTGGCTTGCTAGCCAGACATCTCATTGTCCCCAAATCAATAACTATTTTCACATCAAATATGCATGGTATCACTGTCAGTCGTAGCCTCACGTAACGTTAAGTACATTCATTGTTGCGAGTTGAATTGCGAGGCCGGGATGTAGCTACATGGAGAGAAAAAGCCTTGCACAATATATGTAGTAGCCTAGTGTATTAGTCAAAGTCTGTCTAAGGAGTCTTCAAATATACAATAGTAGCCTATATTAGACTACCTCTGGTATAGTGTCTCTGGGGCAAGTTTTGCAACAATTTTGCTGACCAGGTAGGACGTGCTACATCTCGCCAAAAAGATAGTAGATATTGCTACATTCAGCCGAGAGTGCTCTGGCATCAGTGCACTTGCATCAAACACCACCATGAATTGTTTTGCACTGTGTTATGCACGTATAGTTATTCTGTGATTACGCACGCAGTATTATTGTTTCGGGCGATTATTCTTTTTCCAAGATAGAGCTAGCAAAGCAGATTGGTAGCTATATGAAGAGGCAATTTATTCCTGGATTTGCACAATCCCCTCACTTATCATGGCACATCCCATCCTCGCAATCCAACTCGCAACAACAGTGATAGCTATCACACATATTTGACGTGAAAAAAGTTTGATTTGGGGACAATGAGATGTCTCGCCAGCAAGCCAGCCTTTTTGTCAAACATGCTGTCAGATCAGACCATAGGCAAAGTTATTGACTGAAAGGCTTGCTAGCATAAAGTTAGCTTTCTGGGTCATTATCAGCTGGCATCAGTCAAGGTGGTTGTCAATCAGTTGCTAAGGTGGCACAGAGGTACTATAATGAAAGTCAGCAGTGAGAAAAGTCTTTATATTTTAGTGTTGAAAATATGAGTAAATGGCACATATTTTTTGTCTTTGGCAAGTGGCCATGCTCTAAGCGGGATATCACACTCCGAGGTGTGCTGTTATCGAAAAATAATGCACTTCGCGGAGGCACTGAGCACTGCATCTCGGCTTCGCCTCGTGGGGTAATTAGCCCCCCGTGTCGTGCATTATTTTTCGATAATAGCACACCTTGGAGTGGGTTATCTCTTACTTATGGCCTTACCCAGAGTGATGTACTGGCCTTCGAAGTTGAGGTCTTTGAGGACGACAATGATCTGGCTCCCTTCTGGGGCAGGCTCTGTCCATCGGCTCACCTCACAGCCCTTAATGTCATACCTAGAAGGAACACAACGCGCACTTCACTCACCTAATAGATTCAGTATTTAAAACATGGAAGTAAAAACATGGAACTTCAGATTTTGCGGCTTAGGCCAGCTATAACATGAACGTACCCATATGAAAATGAATTATAATGAAACTATAGCATTTCTGTGTTGTTGTTTTTAATTTTTTTTTAATTTTACCATAGTGCATCACTATAGAAATAACCATATATGTAGTGTTTCTCTAGTATAACCACAGGAATGCTTTAGTCATTCACCATACATTTGTATAATATTCAACAACAACAAACAACAAATACTATGGTGAGTACTACTTTGAGTACTCAGAAAAGCGCTATATAAACTGAATGTATTATTATTATTATTATTATTATTATTATGGTGAATCACTACAGTATATCTGTGGTATATCTCTATTACCACTATTATACTATAAGTATTACTATACAGACCCAGTAAAGAATTTCTTCCTGCTTGTGTTTGCGGTGCCAGGCTCTCGCCGTCATGTCACAAGGCTGTGCACACAATAATGGCACTTAGCCAGCGGGGGGCGCTCAAGATACACCAACGCAGCCGACTGCATACGATGGATTCTTCATGCTGAGCTACTATGGAAACTCAGTTCACTAAAGCCGTGTTATAAATCGTAGGCTAATTTCAATTGCAGGCAGTTTATTTTATATTCGGAAAGCAATAGCCTATCTTTACACAGGAGAACAGGACAAGTAAATAGCTGTTAAAACCATAACAGTGGACCTCGTGCACTTCTGTGGTCCCCAGCTGCACCCATGGTTACAGCCTTTAGCAATTGTTTTAAAAACGAGCTGAACAAAGATTGTTTCCTAATAATTTCGCCTGACATGTATTTTTGTATTTTCTTACTTGGGGAAGAGGTTTATCCCTCGACCACACATAGGCAAGCACAAGCAGCCACACAAACACAATATTACAAGGGTTGAACAAGTACAAACCACAATTGTCTTACCTTCAGCATGCAAATGTGGACAGTAAAAATTCCAGAAGATCAGCGATGTAAAATGGCAATCTCAACGTGAAAATGGCAACAAAAAGAATACTCCAACTAAACGTGGCAACCAGTGTCTGACTCTGGCAACAACACACAGGAGGACACACATGACTGTAAGATTTGAATCTTCAACAAGACACAATTGGTTGGTTCCAAACAAAAGCAGCTGTTGGAACACGAGCGATTGGGGCCCACACATGAGTGGTTAGATCCAAACAGAAGCAGGCATTGAGGCCACGAACCTGTGTAGTTATAGTAGTAGTGCGGTCAAAAGGTGTAACTATATCTATTTCACTGGACAACGATGAAAATGTATTCAAATCAAATACTTGTTGTTGCCTGATTTGAAAAACAATTTGACACTTCAGACCCTTGGCTGCTGTCAGCCACACACACACACACACGACTGATTTCATCATCTCTGCCCAGGCTGAAGATAACGAATTAGAGACTGATTTTGCAGATCTGCAGAATGTTTTGAGTTTTTATATCCAAATGAGCTTTACTCTATAGTGTTCTCAGCTCTCAGCACTTTGTACCTAGTGATAAAATATTACTGAAATCATTCCTCCTTGACAGTAATGATGCACTGTCACAACATCACAATGTATACCGCTAACCATTTGCATGTGTTTTCATCAGCTGATCTAGCAAACATTAGCAGGCAGCTGATGTGATTCAATTGGTATCAACTGTTGTGAACCTTCACTGCTGTGATTTGATTTATGAATGTAAAACTATTCTGTTGGACTAATATCTTAGTCTTTCATCATGATTGAGCTAACAAAGCACTCTCGTGTTGGAGAGGCAGAATTTATTTAGTTTGACATAATCACCAAGTCTTTAAGCAAACCAACATTAGCAGCATGCCACTTTGCATATTTGTTGGTTAAAAAGTTATTGATTTGGGGACAATGAGATGTCTGGATAGTTAGCCAGCCTTGTTGTCAAACATACTATCAGATCATATTTACTGTTTGTCAACCATAGGCAATGTTATTGACAGAAAGGCTTGCTAGCATAATGTTTGCTTGCAGGTTCCTTTTCACTGGCACCAGTCAAGTGACAGGTGGTTGTCAAGCAGTTGTTATGGTGGCAAAGCCAAATTATGTGCTTATTCCATATAATTGCGGCTTGTGGACCATGAACCAACTTGGTTCTACACAGTCCGCATATAAACTGTTGACTCACGGACATCAGTTATTCAGGCACCTTTCCTCCCCTAGGCCGGCCCTGGCGGGTCCAGCAAACACCGTCAGCAACCTTGCAACCCAATGAGGAGAACAATGGTACTGATCCTTAAATTGTAATGGTGACATTTCTTGTCAGACTCCTACGCAGAGCTGTGTCTAGCTCTTACCAAATCCTGACATCCGTGACCAAATTAGTTTGAAAGAAAATGCAGTTATAACTTTGAATTGGGTGTATCAGAGTATCACAAATAACCAAAGAATTAAGCTTGTCTGAACATTTATGAGTTATGCAGTGATGTAGATATCAGAAAAGTAAACAGACTGTCTTTTCTACGTAAGGAAACCATCCTTTTATGGCTGCGTTCATCGTTGTTTCCATGGACACAGTGAATAAACAAGGCTGCACAGACGTGCATGACTCACGCCGTGAAATTAAATTATCAAACTTTTTTCAACTCATTTTTGGTTCTTATTTATAAAAGAGACTAAAAGATATCGGGGAACAATAATATAATATTATTTATTCAATATGTTAAGGGAAAATAATATGTGTATAGGGAGCACCGGTTAGTTTACTTCCTCTTTGGGCAGAGATGTTTGACAGTGGAACCAGAGGTGGAATGTCTTCCAACTTTCTACATAGGACTGTGACTTATTGTACCTACCTCAATTACTCCTCCCATGGCTGTGTCTAATGATGTTCACACTTGCACCTCATTATCCTAATGAATCGTTCAATATCAAAGCTAATGTTGCACTATATGAAGTGCACACTGTTACTAAAATGGCACTCTGGATATAATAAAAATCAGTGTACCTTGGAGGCTGGCAGAAAACATTGGGTCATTTTGGGCTTCAATTTGACCAGGGTTACAAGGGAAAATCACTGACTTGATTGTTATAGTAGGTATAAATTTCATGGAGGTGCAAAGGTAACAATAGCAATCAGCCGGACCTCCTGTGGTCACACTAATGCTGTCTGGAGAAGGCTGAAAGATACAAGAACCAAATGACTCTATGGCCAGGAGTGAGTAAAAGTCTTTATGTCTATGTGACTTGGCACCTGTAGGATCACATTGATGCCTAACACGCAAGCAGCAAATCTGGTCATGACATCCCTTCAACAACAGGCTAGACTGCAGGTATTTGACATTATGTGGTAATGATAAATACTACTGATTCAGTCTCCAGTGTGTCCGTAAAAAGTATTTTTATCAGAGCTGTGCACAAGAAGACCATTTTGACTGCTTTATTGTTGGGTTCTTTATCCCTCTGTGATTCTGGGTTATGCTCTGACCCTTGGCCATTCCTGTTATGCGTCTCCTGGCTATTCTCCATTTTCCTATATTTCAAAAGAGCAAGGGTTCACCGTTGTAACTAAAACTAAAACACTAAATTTGACTAATTCAATAGGCCAGCATTGTCATGAAAAAGATTATTATGAACTCGAGAGAACAATAACAGATTATTCGTTCCCATTCCAATAATGGGAACATTGGGGGAAAAAAAGTATCGTGTGATGAGTGAAAAATGATTCAGATGGGTGCAGAGCTCTATTTGTCTGTATCTGCAGTGGTCTTAGCACAACTTTTTTCCTGGACAAATTCAGAACTTTCAATCATATAATTATACATTTGCTATAATAACAGATAATGGAATTCTCTGTGTTAACAACAACATATGACAGGGAGCTTTTGATGTTGGAATTCAACACTAAGAGAGGGATAAGTGCCACTATGTGGACAAATTCGATCCTCGTAATTGAATACAGAATGGATATCTCCCAGACTGCTCACTTGTAATTCATCCTAGAACCAATTCCTCTTGACTGTTCACAGCAGAGGGACTGTCCCCCTTGGCCAGTTGTGCCACTCGGTGCACATGGGCTGAAAGCCACGATGGTCTCAACAGGGTGTGATGCAGACACAGTAATCCCCTCAGGGGGACACACATTGTCTATCGTGGTGTTAATAGATCAACGGAGGTCTGCAGCATTGGCAGAAATGTTAATCTTTTTTTTTCTTTTTCTATGCCATCCCCCTTCCCCCCACGCTTGGGAAATGTTACTTTGAAAATGCAATCAGTTGCAGATTATTGATTAGCTACCTGCTTAAATCTTTAGTCGGTAATGTAATGGAGTACTTAAACTTCGATTACATTCAGTTACTTTTGTGTAACTTTGCCTCTAAAACCAACAGACTTTGCGGGATGTATTTAGACTTTACAGGACCTCACTCAATATTTATTTCACTTTACAGTATATACCCTATTTAGAATAGTGTCATCATCTCCAACCACTATCAATCATTAAGCTATTTCCAGATGTGTAAAGTTATGTTATTGTTCATAATCCCACAATCTATGCCGTCTATTCCTTCAAAAATGTGTCTGAATGATCTTGGAAGTATCTTGATTACTGTGATTACCATGTTTTTATTTATAATAGTAATTATACCCACGCGCACATAGCACTGCGAAGGGGTATGCAGTCACTCCTGGCCATGTGTCTGTGTGTGGCCATGATAGCCATAGCTCTTGCAGTTCAGCTCCAATTTGGATCAAACTTCGCACATAGGTTTACAGGAGGCCAAGGACCTGAATG
Organism: Parasudis fraserbrunneri; assembly: GCA_900302295.1. Classification (NCBI taxonomy): domain Eukaryota; kingdom Metazoa; phylum Chordata; class Actinopteri; order Aulopiformes; family Chlorophthalmidae; genus Parasudis; species Parasudis fraserbrunneri. The sequence continues at coordinate 10,433 of OMKL01064137.1, read as the reverse complement.
ATCAAATATCTTTCAAATCGGTCCGCAACAGCAATGTCTATTGAAATCAATGTTGAGGAATAAACGTTACACCTTTTGAATGCACAAGGGTGATATTACATTAATTAACTGCTCTGTATCTCTTGAAGGAGTGCCTGTGTGTAACAGCTTGTGTGTCTCTTTCTCAGCAGAAAGAGAGGAAAAGAGAGAGAATGTGGGAAAGCAGTTTTTCAATAGGCCTAGTCAAAGATACTGAATATAAGGGAGATGATGCATTTCAAGCTGTGCTTGCTTTCAAGCAAGCCAGATGAATCTTGCATGATTTCACAATGCAAGGTAGGTCTGGCCTCCCTCCCTATTCAATGGCTTGGTCCGGCCAAAATAGAGCCGGTCCAATCAGTTTTGGATACTGATTTGGGTTTACTGACGCAGACTATATGCAACCATTGCTAGAGGCAACAGTGCATCAAAATAATACATTTTTAGAAATCGCATATAAAGAGGCAAGCTTGCACATCTTAGCTTGGAAGGAAATTAGTTGCGAAGTCCCATTATATAAATAAATATAAATAAACCTGGCATAAATTTCTGACAGACCAGCCTAGGCTATCAACACACGGCCATGTATTATCTGTCCACAGTTTGTAAAGCAACACAATTGCGTAGCGTTATGGGCTGGCTAAATAAAAGTGATTTGAGGTGCAGGGATCTATGACCCAGTGCCTGGTGGTCCTTGCCTTATTACCTACAGTTTGCAACACCTTTGCAATGGTTTGACAAGAGATTCTGACAAGCTCATTCATGCTCTCTCAGAGTTCTTCTTTATTATTTGTTAGTCCTTGTTCACACACTTGCGTTAGAAACATTTAGGCTCCTGATTCTGTCCATTCGGGAAATTTTAAGCTCTTATTCATTTACAGTCTATTGTTTAAAATGGTGGGAGATGCTTTTCTTTTTAGTGCCTTATTTGTATGCACACGTGGCCTCCCAAAAGGTAGGCAAGGCACCGGACGCACACCAGAACATGTGAGTGGAGTGGGGTGGGGTGCGCGCCCTGAGTGAGCACTGTCTGTCGCTCAAAACTGCCCACTGGCCACTTAAATTCGCCACTTTCCACTCGTGATGTTGCATTGCCAAAGCCCATTTACTATAACGCTATTGTGGTTAAACCTTTATAGAAAAGTTAGGCTACTGGCTTACTTGTAATTGAATGTCAAAATTGTCACTTTGCACACCCGTGGCCCACCTTTTACTTTCACTTTAGAGTTGATCGGGACACTGCCCCTTGAGAAATGTGAGTGTGCACGCTCTGCATGTATCCATTATGAATACAATATTAAGCGATCAACAACCTGCACTTATCAACTGATGATCTGTTATTCAAAGATGTGAATATAGTCATACATTTAAATTTGTATCATTTTAACATCTCAGTAAAGTAGGCCATCTATGATTTGAGGAACTGCTGCACCTCCCTAAAAATGCATCGTTATATCACAGTGTTTGTTCTGATTGGTTCCATGGTTCACGTGACACATTGCAGGAAGTGATAACGACTTGGTTAGTCTCCCTTGGAAAGGTCTCTGGCCTATTCATGTCATTGCCAACAAAGCTTCTGTGTTCTAGTATGCTTGTGTAAGACCCTATTTAACCCTTGTGTGGTGTCCGGGTCTGTGGGGCTCATTTTCAATGAAAGAGAAATGATACAATGAATTATTCTTTCAACCCGAGACTCATTGGCTTAGGCCCATTTTCTGTGAAGAACATGTAAAAGAACACATTTTCATTGAGTGCATACTGTGCACCCCCCTTGCACATTTATGTTACATATGTGATGCTCAGGTCCACTGAACCCAAAAGTTGGAAATTGTAAGTGAAAGCAAGTAACAAGAAACAAAAAGGTTCACTGTATACCTTCACTATCTGCCTCCACCTTATTTCATTTACATTTTTCATGATTTATTCCATTACAAATATCACATTTTATCACAAAAGAAAATAGTGCTTCTATTGATAAATGTGATCTAGCAGAGGTAAATGGTAAATATTAACCATATATGCAGTCTAGATTGACAGCCAAATCTGTTGAGTATGTTTACATAAATTGTTATGGCTGTATTGTTTTAAAATCCCAATAATGTTGTGGGTCCACCAGACCCGCATTGGGTGAGTAACGAATAACAAAAACACCACTCAAGGATTAAAGAAGGCAACACTAGCCTGTCCAGAGAAGAAAAATTGTTTGCTTTAAATTTTGCCACAATGGAGTCTAGGGTATTTTGGTTCAGGCTATTCTCATGAGTACCGACTTTTCATACGACTTGGTGAGTGCGCAACTAAATGTAGCCTCGCCCCTAATACTAACCCTAACTAACCATAACAATAACCACAACCTTAGCCTAACCCTAACTTTAACCTAATCCTAACCATAACGTTCATTTACCTGCAAAGCTACAATGCGACAGGAATTCCACAAAAAAACCTTTTGCAGAATATGCTACGAATTGGTCCACGAGAATATGTTGTTTGGGTGGTATGCTGGCCAAAACTACCATTAGCCTGTGTTTAACATTACCCAGATGGTGGCAGCACTTGTCAAAGGCTTTGCCCGCTCATGCACGGGTGTAGGCATCTCACTGAGTGCAGTTCTAGTTGTAACAGATTGCCCTTACGATGTTTTGTAATCAGAGTACTGTTATCCCATTACACATACAGGTATGTTACTCCCCAATGCAGGCCTCTCCCTTTCCCACCACCTTCAAAAGAGTACAATTTAACTCTCCATGAAGAGTTATGTCCATGAACACCAAAACCAGACCTCAAACCAAGTTATACTTAGTAACACTGGAGGGAGATGGCAGGATGAGCAGGCTAGTCTTTTTTCTCTCCGTCTTTTTTCTATATCTTGGACGAAGAGAGGTGCAGGCTTACAATATCACATACTTTCTGGGCCAACAAATAGGCTGACCCAGACCCACACATTTCCATTCAGACTTAAAGGTATCCAACAGAGTTGGGGTTTTTTGTAAACAGCTCACTTTTGTTTATATTCACATTTCCACCCAAATAGACAATGTTTTCTGTTGTTGCACTATAGCCTACCAGCTGAATACATGTCCTACCTGACCTCATAGCTGTTTTCTTTACTCTCGCAATGTTAACATCCCATCTGTGTTAAGATTCACTTTAGGTTTTGGTGAAGCCCACCTCCTTTGATTGACAGGCAGTTAGCTTGTTAGATTTTGAGGAAGATCATATAGACCAATGAAATTGAAGCACAAGGGCATGTGTACACGCATCCAGTGCACTCTTTTTGTTTTCTACATCACCCCCGTGGTCGTGTCATGCATGTGCGTCCTTGTGCACGTGCTGGGAGATTACATGATACACAATTTTCAGGGACCCCTTTCCTCCTACTGTGCGCTATAGCACCAATTTCAGCAACTAGTGGTCAAAAACTGCATTGGATACCTTTAACCCCACTTCAGTCCTATCAGTCAGGTCTCAAAGCATGCACTGCTCTCTTCACAAGATGTTTCAATCCTCTACGATACACAGAAGAATAACTAAAGCATTTTCAAAGAACCATTAAGAAATCTATTGCTGACCATATTTTCTCTTTAAACTTGGGGTTGACCTCATTGGGTTCAAACAGGAATTCCCTTTTGTTTTCATATGCTTCTGAATTTCTGCTGAATTTCTGCTCCACAGGCTTTTACAGCTTTCCTATCCAGCTGTTGTTTTGTATTTAACCACACTACTAACCATTTGCAGAGGAATTATGAATATATCAGTGAAGGAGATATTTGAGACATGGTTGCTTTTCAGGTGTGTGTAACTGCAGACGATAGTGGTGATGGTGATGGTCATGATGATGATGCATGGTAGCAGATAGAAGATGTTGTTGATGTTGTGTTGTTAGTGTTTTGGTGCGGGGGTGTTGCAAGGTGATAAAGTACATATTTTTGTGTTTTGTTGCTGTAGGCTAATCACAGTCCAATGGTGCTAGTAATGATAATTTTGTTGCATTGCATTTTTATGGGATTGTATGGACATTTATGGCTACTCCCCTGCCCTGACCTTTGGGTGATGTATAGAATATTTTTTTATTTTTGAAATATCATTTATATGCCCTTTTGGTGCAAAGCATATTGCATATTTAGGGATATATAATGCCTAACCTTGACTGTCTTTGCGTCTTGGGCCCTGTCCAAGGAATGTCTGATAGAAAAAGGAAGTTTTCTATATTTTGGATGGCAATACATTTATGGCCACCTGAGTAGCCCTAAACATGGTCTGCACTGCAATTCATCATGCCAATTTATTCATCATCGAGAGTCCTATTGAGAACACTCAAATAAAAGCTATCCTGTCATCTGAATAGAAGATGTATGAGGAACACAAGAATGTTATGGGAAACTTTTTCTTTGAAACTCTTCCCACTACTTCAAACTAAAGATTGATCACACTGGAAACAATGTGCCCAGAATGTTACCAGTTGCCAACATGTGTTTGCCATATTGGTCCTCAAATGAACAGGCGGAATATCACCTTATTTTCATACATGAAAGGCATGTGTTTTAGTCTACGGGATGCACCAAGATGATTGCTCATTTCTTTTTTACAAGAGACATACCTGACCCACCTTCGGAATTACAGTAAATTCTTCCTCTACCATGATCTCAATGTACAGATGCCAGATTTAACTAGGATCTCACCAGTTTCTATCAAAGCTGATGCATAAATCAATATGACACATGACAGTTTTGTCACTTTTGTTACATGGAAAAGACTGACGCTCAGTCTTAATAAAATAAATTAATAAATAAAGAATCCACAAGGTATTACAAGTGATTTAGGTTCAGCTTTTGAAAGTGTGGCATGGATGCCTTGTTATAACAAGGCATGCCTTGTTATTTGGTGCCTTGAAAAGAATAAAACCTCTCTTTTATTATGCAGTAGAACGTTTTTTTTTTAAATTTATTTTAAATTCCCCTCACTGTTTCTTCTTGGGAGATGTTGAAACATTTTATGTGTTATTCTCAGACAATTTAAACCAGGTGAGCTGAATGCTCTAAGGTTTCAAACTGAAGCAAAACAGTTGAGCGAAAAATCTCAAAGCAAACAAATTTAATTTACTCTCTACAAAGGATTCTAGATACTTCTCCGCAATTTGATCTCTTGGCCTACATCATTTGAATCGAATTAAAGCATAGTTTTTATTTTCAGAGATGGAAGCCAAGGTTATAGCTAAGACCAGGTGAAAGACAGTGTTGTGCCGTGAAGAAGTAAGTCATGACACAGGAATAAGTCTCCGAGCCAGAGAATGAAAAAGACCAGTAATTGTATGAGACACAGAACCTGACCAGAGCAGATGTTCATAGGACCCATATGTGAAATGAGTTAGACATTGTACAGTGCCCTCTACTTGACCTTCGTGAGATTGGGTAACGCTGTTGTTTTACCATTCTCTGTGCTTTGTTCTGAAACTGAGAAAGTTCATGCAGAAGTATTTGTTTTGATATTCTTTCTTCAAAAAATTCATAATATTCAAGTCATAAAATGTGGCCTTTTTCAGACGCTGCATGTACATGTCATTGTTTGCTGTGAGGTCAGGTCTGCCTCCCTTGTGGCCCTACCACCGTGACAGGGGCATTGTTACTGCAAAGTCCAGAGAACAGAGTGCTCCCTGCTGGACAACAACACCACTTTCACACTTCCTCTCAAATGTAGGTAAGAAAAATAAATACTTTGTCAAGCCACTGTGATAATCACATTGTTAGGTGTATATCATAAGGTCTGCTCTCAGACCAGTGGGATATGTAGTTATTCACCAGTCAGACTGGTCTCAGACCAGGGGAATACATAGTTATTCACCAGTCAGACTGAAAGGACAGACACTACAGGATGGCCTGATGAAATGATATCATCTACTCTCTACTGCAGCAATCTCAGGGCCCACTTGACCCTATAATGTGCAGGTCATGATGCAACCATTCAAATTGGTTTGGTTTTCAAACTGGGCAATAAGACACTCGATAGTTTATACAACTTTCTGGTCTCATACCTTTTCTCTCAATTTATTTCTCAACTTTTCTGTCAATCTTTTTCTTTTTAGCATGGTACAGTATAAGACAATTGGTAGAATTTAGTTTGTTCGTGGATGTTCAGAAATACAATGTTTCAAAGATGTATTTTCTGTACTTTGAAAAAACTAAATACAAATATTTTCATTAAATACATTCCTGCCCACCAGTCTGTAGTTTATTTTCTTTTTATTTTCTTTATTTTATCTTCATCAATTTGATGACAGAGTGTTTGTAATTTGTGACAAGATAGATTTGTATGTATTTTGCCCATCTCTGCCTCCTGTGCCCCTTTCTTGTATACTATAAGATTATTGAAATCTCTAAATAGATCGGAGAAAACTCTTCTAACTTAGTAGCCACTAGTTGCTGCGCCATAGATGGAACAACAATCAGTCATTGTAAACAACTACCAGTAATTGCTAACCTAACTGAAGTGTTTTTGCTCTGAAACATGTATATTTATCCTTTCCCTATGAATTTGTATCAAAGCCTGGCGACTTGGCGCTCGTGCTCTGTCAAGCTATCAGTGCTTGTCAGCAAACTCACTTCGCAGATTTGTTTCCTTCTGCACAGAGAAAGACAGCAAGCATACTTGGGTAGAAAATAGTTGAAACTGAAACTGTTGCTCACAACAAGGTCTGTGGAGTATCGTGACTAACAGTATCATGAGGAAGGGGTCAATGTGTAAATATCATGAGAGCACCGCTTACAACTGGCTCCAACAAAAGGGCAGATGCCACCCAATTTGACAGCCAAAGTTAACCACCATCACACCACAACCACCACACCTGTATAGAGATCCAATTCATTATAAATTACCAAGACAACAATTACTTACTTTTCCAGAACCATCAGAAAATAATAGACCACTATAGCTATTCAACCAAGTTCAATTTCTTTCAGACCCAAACATTGAAACATAGAAATGCAGCCTTGAATTTTATAGCATGACAAAAGCAAATTAACAGGCATGGTTGCAATGGTAGAAGAATATTGGGCCTCATTTATCAAAAGTTCTTATCGCATGTTAAGCTGTAACATAGGGCTAATGATTGCATAGCAGGATATAGGGTAATTGAAACTGTGTAAGGTGTGACCTCATTCTGGGTTTCCAATATATAAGTAATACATGAGTAAATAATTATCTCCAATAATTTGAGATCAAACGTTTCGTTGAACTGAACAGTTGATAAATCATGCCCATTTATTGCACGGCGGCAGTGCATAATGATAAACCAGCATTCTTACCTTGGGCTACAGTCATAACACTCAAAATGTGTTTTTGCGCTCCGGAGTGACACTGATGAAAGTTTTCATCATGGCATGAAACTGGGTGACAATGTCTCTGTGTACATGGATCAGGGTCAGGTGTGTTAGTCTCTTTTGGGACATTCTGCCCCGCAGCCAGGTTTCAAGGCATCTGAGGGTTGACAACATTCTCTCTGAAGAAGCAACAGAGATGGGTAGGCACACACAGTGTTTTGTTAGATTCTCTTCTTCTCCAAATACAGCTTGGTTTTAGGGTGCAAGTTGGAGAGATGTGAGGCAACCTTTTGTACTGTCTCGCATTGGGGAATTGTCGCCTTTGCACACGTCACCCAACATCTGGAGCTGAAGGTGCAGTCGGCCTGTGTCTAGCTCTTTGGGAAGCTGAGGAGAATGCAGCTGTTTTCATTTCATTCATGGTGAGTTCAGACTGAATCAAATCCACAGCTTCATAAAACTCAGCTCTCCATTTGAGTTCACCTGTTGCCTATGACAACGTTTCATGGCCAACAGCTTTGCAATAGTGGGCAGTGTTCTGCTTACCCTGGGTGCAGCATCTAGCATCTTCAGATCATTCTGGGTGGCGCATACTTTCACTGTATCTACCATTTTTGTTACCATGTGTTGTCATCGCTCAGTAGCCCTCTGACCTTGAGCAGGTTCATATACTTGATGTCACCAAGAGCACTTGACTTTTTGCTCTGCAGGCTCTTTGCTACAGCTTCACAAGGCCTGAAAAGTGTGTTTGTACAGTTCCAATATTGGTGCCCTTGCATCGCCTCTTACACTTCTGTCCTGCAGGCTTCCCAGTGTGTCCAATACAACAGCGTACATTCATCGCTTTGGTGCGCACACACCATCTCATTGGGCATAGTTCTAAAATGTTGACAATGAAATAGTTTTTCAAAGAGCTGTTTGCATTTTGCCAATTCTTTGGTAACACCTGCAGCACCCTGTACAAAATGTAATCCCTCAGCTACCAGGCTCACCTCACATGCAACTTCTTGTAGCAAAAGGTTCAGGGAGTGGTTGTTTGCAGTGAACATACAATGACTATGGGCATATTTCCTTCAGTTGCGCCTGAACACCGGACAAGCAGTCCGACATGTTATTTGCCCCATCAAAACAATATCCTTGAAGGCAATCCAAAGAGATGTTTAATCTCACAAAGACACCTAAACAGTGTTTCTGCAGTTGTGTCAGGGCTGGTGTAAAATCCTAATAACTAAAGATTGCTGTCAACATATTGAAGATTGCATGAGAATTGTTCCATAGCACTGATATCTGTTGTGCTATCAGCTGTCAGTCCATAGAAAGGACAGTGTGATGCATTAGTTCCGATATCCCTTTGAACAGCATGATGAACCCATTTCTTTCAGGATTGGACAGGACAGTGGCAGTTTTGAAGGCAGAGGGGACAATTCCATGGGATAGGGAGGAGTTGAAGAGGTTGGCGAAGTAGTGGCATATGGCAGCGAAGCGTGTCCTCAGTAGGGGGGTGAGGAGGAGGTCAAGGGAGCAAGTTGTGGGTTTGGATGAGCTGATGAGGGAGGGGGCAGCTGGTGTGAACCGGAAGAGGCAGCATTGGGGGAGGAGAGGTAGGGAGGTCGAGAGGGATGGAAAGGAGAGGGGCAGGAATAGGGGCTGCCGAGTTGGGGACAGTGATTTGTTGATAGTATTAGATTAGATATTAGATTTTGTCTGCAAAAAATTGAAGGAAGGACTTGCATTGTTCAGGTTATGGAGGTGAACAGAACATTGGCATGGGGCTTGAGAAGGGTGTTCACGGTGGAGAAGAGGGCTTAGGGGTTACAGTTGGCATGAGTGATGATGAAGGAGAAGTAGGCAGACTTGTCGGTGGTGAGGGCATTTTTGTAAGCAGAGAAGTGGAGCTTGTAGGTTTGTTGGTTAACAGTGAGAGATGTTTTATTGGTGAGTCATTCCAGTTGGCGGCCGGTCTGTTTCATGGTGCAGAGTTCAGGTGCGAACCAGGGTGCAGTGGTGTTGAAGGAAACATTTTTGTTTTGAGAGGTGCCACTGTTGATGGAGGCAGACAGGATGGTATTCAGATTATTGGCAAGATCATCAGGTGAGGTGAGGGCTGGTTCCATGGTGAGAGCAGCAGGGAGCATGTCAGAGAGTGGAGAGGTCGATGGATTGAACATTTCAGAAGGTTATTTATCGTTTGAGTTGTGGATGTGGGGTTGGGGATGGAATAGAAAACTGGTTACGGTCTGACAGAGGAAATGGGGTTGCATGGATGGACCAGTAGGTTGAAGGAGCACACTAAATCAAGGATGTGGCCTTTGATATGGGTGGGAAAATTAACATGTTGGATGAGGTTGAAAAGAGTCATGTATAGCAGTGAATTTGGATGCAAACTTACAGGTGGGTGAGTCCATGTGTATATTTAGATCACCAAGCAGCTGTAGACATGGGGAGAGGGATGAGGTTATTGTCAGGAGCTCAGACAGGAAAGTTTGTCTTGTTTAGGTTTGGGTGGCCAGTAGATGAGGATAATAGTCACAGAGCAGCTGGCTTTGAAAGCTAAGAATCCAAATGATGAGACGTTGGGGAGAGTGAGTTCTGTGATCCTAAAGTTCTAATTAAATAAGACAAGCGAGAGATAGCATGTACCTCCGCACGCCTCACACTTTGAGGTGAAAAGAAGTGGCTGGCGACTCCACATGTATTGGAGGAGGCATGTGGTAGTCTACACCCTCCCCAGATAAACAGGGTAGCGCAACAACCAGGACAGTGATACACATGGGGAATTGGCATAACGAGTAATTGGGGGGGAAATGGCAAAGAAATAACAGGGGTATTGAATCCAGGGGGAGTAGGTTGGTTGAGTGAGAAAAAATCATCAAGTTTTTGCCAGGTTTCAGAGAGTAGGAGAAAATCAAATGAGCTGTCCAGGACTAGTTCATGTAGAATGAAGGCTTTGTTGTTTAGTAACTGGGTGTTGAGGAGGACAAACATTTAGACAGCACAGTGGGAGCAGAAAGGGAGATTGGATAATGTATGCTACTCACGAAACAGATGTCTGTTGACAATGGGGAAGGCAGGTATGAATGATGTCCAGGTAGTGTTTGTCCA
>OMKL01064136.1:0-12122 GCA_900302295.1 Parasudis fraserbrunneri | reverse complement strand
CCTCCCCCCCCCCCCCCCCATTATATAATGTCAGAAGACTTGCACAAAACAAACAAGACCTGGTGGTAAGTTAACACAATTGTAGGCTTGATGTCAAAGGAGTAATATTGTTTCATCTTATCTGTTCTCACATTTTTCACAAGCCCACCTTCACCACACACCTCTCCCTCCCTCTCTCTCTCTCTCTCCCCCTCTCCCTCTCTCTCTCGTTATTGAAAACTGCTGCGATCACGTTGACAGTGATGTAGCCTGCAGGTTTCTTGAGCTGTGTCAAATTTGTTGCCTCGTGGGTCAGTTCAGCATGGATGTGTAGAAGGGATGTAAAATAGTTCAAGCATGGAGTCCAAGTCATAAACGGAGTGTTTAGGGAAATGAAGAAGAAAAACAAGACAACAGACAATGACTTTTCAGAGGGAAATTAGAATTGTTGAGATTCCATTGCTTCGTGGTCATTCTGAGGTTTGTGTGGGACAGCAGGGTGGGCTGGCCCAGTCATTTCCATCACAGCAGGAGTGTGGACAGGGGTGGTCTCTTTTGAGGGGGGTGGGCGGTCACTCAGTCTGTCTAAGCAGTGTCAAAACAGTAGTTCTGAGCCCCAGAGGCAGTAAGGTGAAGGATTGATTGGTGTAGGTCTTGGTCTGAGTGCAAGAATTGACCTATCTCAAACTCTGCCCTATTTTCATGATCCTCCAATAGGTCAATTGCTGCAGTTGTTATGAGCCATTGTTGCTTAACCAGGAGCCTCAACACAACCTTAAATGGGCATTCTGCCAGTTTTTAACCTGAATCGTATCATTCTGTTGTGAGGAGGACATGTTATAATCGGACATAAAAATTACCAAAGTGTTCTGTGTCTCGAGAGCTTGGACGCATCTCCCCCCTCCCTGTAGTTAACTATAGAGGTCGGCTCTTCTCCGGGTGACATCATCCCAAAGGTGACGCATCCTAAATTCTGTTGCTGGGTAATATTAATGTTTTATGCCCCCATCTAGAATGATAAAACCCTAGATATATAATATAAGTGCCCTTATTCTGTGGATTCAAACATCTACCTTAAACAAGTTCAGTTGTAGTGAAACAAGTGAAATTTGGCTATTGGCTGGGTTTTTCCACTTGACTGAACCCCCCTTGACTGTTTGGGGCTATTGATGAGATTGGGACTGTACCATTTCAAAGCAATGTTGATCATATAATGATGTTCTGTCAAATATGATGCTCTTGACAATGGAAATTATTACTAATAAGTATAATTGATTTTGACATTTTCTTTGCTGAGGGAATGTATAATTTCACAGCTTTTTCCTGTGGTCAAGAGAAAGAAAAACAGGGTGATAAATTGCAATATGTCACGCTATTGAATTGCTATACTTGAGATGATGCAGGGAATTGCAGTATTATTGTACTGTGCCTCAAGTATAGTGATATTGTTTTGGGAGCTCTCTGGGTCTATTTAAAAAATTCAGATCCCTGTCAATTCAGACATTTTGGGGGTCTTCAATCAGTAGAACAGTAGCCCTAATATAATTTGAATTTGAAATATGTGAGGATCCCACTTGAGAAGTGAATTAATACCACCGAAGAGTCTCTCTTTACAACCTACACCTCTCATATTCACAATACATTAGTTAATAGAGTTACTCTATGAAGTCCATTCCACACCTTTCGACTGAATTACTCCTGCATCTGTGGAGAGGAGAGGAGGGGAGGGGCGTGTCACCAAGCCACTCACAGGGCATCATCTTTGATGCGTGCAAGTTGAAGGCGGAGTGACGACTTTGTTGAACATCAGTCCATTCTTTCTACAGTCACCTTTACGCATAGTACAAAAGTGAACAGATTTCCCTACGTTTTCTAATTGGTATGGTTTTGAGGGGGCATTTGCAATAGGCTTATTTATTCGGACCCGCAAATTACGCATAGGATTGATCAAATATGACGAAAATCAACGGAGGAAATCTGTTGCCCGAGGAGCTATTATACAGCTGGATCATATGAGATGAATGGCACGTGGTCCTTCAGAGAACTTGATGGATTTTTACTCGATACTCTTTGCCGGATAATATAACATGTGTGCTGCATCTTTGTAACGACTAACTTTTGGACTAACTGATATGGCAAGGATATACATCGACCTGCGACTCATGCTTTCCATGGGACTGGCATTAATTCTCTCGCAAGGTAAGTTGGCTGTTAAATCAGCAACAAACCCTCTCACCTGACATCGGTAGGCGATGTACATAGTTTTCTTCCTATTAAATGAAATGTTTATGCTTGTAAAAAAAATAAAAATAATAATAATAATAATTACGCGCGTTTTGCGCACTTAATTTATTTATTTATTCACACATTTCTTATACAAGGTATCCTGACCTCGGGCGCCCAGGTCAAATCCGGAGGCAAACCAGATGGTCTCCCAGACTCTTTCAAGGGGAAGTCGGCCATTGCGCGTTCCTCCCGGGGGTCCATCGTTTTGCCAGTGTCTGAGGTAGTGGAGGCAAAGACGAGATCAAAGCGCTGCACGTGTTATTCCTACAAGGATAAGGAGTGTGTCTACTACTGTCACTTGGATATCATCTGGATCAACACTCCCGAGTAAGAGACTTTTGATATTATAGCATTTTTATATAAGTGTAGAACGTAGTGTAAGAGATAACCTACATTTTATATTATTGCCTTTTATAGAGGGGACAATGATTGGCCTATGCAGGGATGGATGTATGATTTAATTTGATGAAGGATTTCGTGTTGTATAGAGAAATAAAATTCCCAAATACATGTAGGCTGGACACGGCCGCTCCGGGTCTGCACAATGTTGCCTTTTGTCAGTCTGCCTAAACTTTATGGCTCATTATAATTTTAAGACGCATTTATGCTTTTATTGGCATCTTTAATCAAAATTTCCACTCAACTGTTTACATACATACATACTAAAGTACAATGCCAGGCTGGTTTGTTTAAAGGGGACATATTATGTATCTTTTCAACCATTTTACAAGAAGTCCTTGAATCTGTAGAACATAGTTTTTTTCTTTTCTTTTTTTTTCCGTTTTTTTTGGAAAGAAACTAGTCTAAATCTAATTGTGATTATTTATTTTCCAGCACTTCTTTCTTCCCTTGTATAGAACACACCAAATTTTAAATCAATTATTTCCTTTGCTGCCTGCCTACCCGAAACCTAAGTGTAAAAAACGTTTACAAACTGGGCAGTACATTAGGTAGACAGTGTTCCTGGCTCCAAAAAGCACAGCAAACTTATTAATTCATGGTAACGTATTGCTTGTGTCTCTTGTGATATCACAACTGGCAATAATTCTGAACAGCTTGTTTAGGCTTGTTGATTTGAAGACTTCAAACCCTGGCCAAAGGGCAAGGAGTACCTGTGTAATTTCCCCCCTGCGCCTAACTAACATTTCAGACTGCCAAATCCGTACAAAGACTATGTAAAACCCATTCTCGATAAAATGGCCCATTTAACACAACAGGGTGGTGTACCAAAGCCAATACACCATAGTAAATCAATCGTGTCCAGTAATTACCTCCCCGAGGTGTAGCCTAAACGCGGGCCACAGACAGCAAGCCCAAGTGAAAGTAGGCTGCCAGGCCAAACTTGTGCATTAGTAAAGTGAAGCCTTGTTGTAAAGTGAAGTTATTGCCAGTTTATGTGCGCTCCCTCTACTGATGCCCCTCCTAACATGTCTTTTAACTTCCCTCACTCTCCTTTCACCTCTCTCCCTACCCCCTCTACCACTGAAGGCTTGCTCCTCATAGCTTGTATCTTTTATATCTTGTATCTTTTAGTTTAGTTTCCTTCATATTATTTACTTGGTCTCCATGATGGTCACTGTCCATGGTGCTGATTTGGAGAATAGTGTCAGAGGTTGTTTTTTTTAAGACCAGGCCCTTATCTTTTCCTCTGCCCGTCTTATGCTGCTCTAATTAGAATGCAGTTACACAGGGAGCCCCTTGCCAAAACTCAAGTTAGTGCACGATAACCATGTGTTTCTGTCAAACCAGAGTATCACCATGGAATAAAATCAGTAGTTAGAAGGAAGTTGTGGAGCATACATCATTCATGTGTGAGCCTATCAGCATCACAGTACAGATGTTCATTATAATCAGGTCTAAGCAACCCCATAATACATATATACAGATCTAAGTATGTCAATCAAATGTTCTTATGCCTGAGGCTCTAAGCAGGGCCAGTCTGTTTTAAACGAAAGCCATTTCACCCGTCATGTCCATGATCTGTTGAGAATCATAGGCGTGAGCCGCGTATGTGATGTCTGTGTGATTTCGGCCTCACTACCATGCCAAATCTATTACATACACGCAGACATTGTAGGTGAATCTGATGCTGTCACAGCCCTAAACCATACATTAAAGGAGAGAGGAGAGAGTGGGCTTTCATTCAGTTCAATATCAAAGACAACCCCAATCGATTTCGATGACGTACCATCTCAGGGGATGAAAAGCTCAAGGCAGGTACATCTCAGGAGCCTGGGCCCACTCAATCATACCTTGAAGGACAGCCATGGGGATTTGTGAGTCAAATTAGGCAGCATTATGTTTTTTGTGAGTATGGGTTTGCTCAATAGACATATGAAAGTGGGTGACCTGTCATCGGCCAGCAAAGTATAATTGATCCCAGTGAGCTGGAATAAAAAATTTTCCGTGACAGGGCTGAATGGACAGAGATCAGAGAGAACTTCCAGAGGCCTCAAATGAAACACAGGGTAATGGTCTGCAGATGAGGGTGCAGGGTAGGCCTAGACTTTATTTGTGTCATTCACTGGGACCTACCTTTATTGGAAGGACTTTCAAGGTAGTTTCCCAGCCACTTAAAGTGGGCAGATGCGTACTTTCAAGGCCTATTTAGCGTTCTACACATTGGACTAGGGTTGGGTATCGAGAACAGACTACAGAGTGGTTCCAACTACCGGGACCGAATCACATGCAGCACCGAAATGAGTACCGAAATTGTGAGGATCCATGCACTTTTACTCCAAGCAGTGTGATGCAGCCATATGTTTGATCTGAGATGCTGGTTTTCAGAGGCAGGTCAGAAGGCATAGCATCTCTTCTCTGATAGAAGAAGAGATGACATTCACCTAGTATAAATTGGTGATTTGGTGTTTGCAAGGTATTTATTCAAAATAGAAAAAGAAAAGTATTGATTTTGGTACCATTTAGGAACTGGCATTGTTTTAAAGTATCGGTTTTTAATAAAAAAAAATTTAAACAATACCCAACCCTACATTGGATGCTGTGAAAAATGCTGACAACCTGAATTTGAGTCAAAGTAATCTGTGGACAAAGACTTATTCGTTTGATCCATGCCTGTGGTTTTCGTCAATATTAATTGCTTGAGGATGAGTATTCACGTCATATTTTCCTTAAAGGCATAATTCATGACTGCAGTATGACACCTCATCTCCTGGCTTGATTGGATTGAAGACTTTTATTTATTTATTTTTGTCAGTCTGAAATTGACTGTCTGAGCCTTTAATACAAGGACAACAGTGTATTAGGGTTGACGAGGTTGATGTTTGACTGACATTCTAAAGTACCTGCCTGCGCATTTACAGCTGTTATGAAGAAGAACTGTATTGTACAATTTCTTTGGTGTTCGCCCTCAGAGTGACTCAACTCATGAATTACGTACCTTTTCTAAGGAGAAATCAATGGATTTCTTCACAAAAATAAAAAAGGAAATTATTTTTGTGAATTTCTTCGCACATAGTGGTAAATAGATGAGAACTAGGTGCAGACAAAAGGGTTAAAATGGAGGGAAAAACATTTTTCATTTCAGGGGGTTCTTAACATGTCATACCCCCTCCTGATTTATTGAATGTTGCTTTGTTCTACCAACTCATACCGCACTTGAAATGGCTTGGCAAGA
This sequence comes from Parasudis fraserbrunneri, assembly GCA_900302295.1. NCBI lineage: Eukaryota > Metazoa > Chordata > Actinopteri > Aulopiformes > Chlorophthalmidae > Parasudis > Parasudis fraserbrunneri. Next base: position 6,223 of record OMKL01064136.1, on the reverse strand, counting down.
CATTGAGAAGGCATTCCTTCTTCCTCTTTCTTTTCGTGCCAAAACTGCCGCCAGCTCCTTTCAGCAGACAAGACACTTTTTTCCTACCTACTTGGCAAGCTGGGACAAATTGGCATTTTTTTGGAGGTTAAGTGGTGTATTGGCATGTGAATGCAGCTAGAATCAAAACAAACCAGACGGCGAGTTTTCGAGGATGCCCACATTGATTTCAAACTGCCCTGGGTATGATTGAGTCTGTACACCGATGATGATGAAAGAATACAATAACATCAAACAGCAGCTGGTCAGGGGCACATGTAAGCCTGAAGTTGAGAGAAGCAAGCTTGTGATGTCAAGCGTGTGATGGCTTGCGAGTGAACAAGAACCATTCTCTTCTCCCTCAAAAATCATCCCAAATACCCTTGACCAAGGCACTTAATCCATAACTGCTCCAGTGGAGCTGCTCTTTGGTCAACAATCCACGACTGTGGGTATATTGTGTATTGTGGGTTTATTGACTATGAGCATCTTCCAGCATGTACTGTATGTAACCCCTCCCTCAGGCTGTTGCTGTAAAAGATAAGTGTTCTAAGTCAACGTGCCTGCTTATGCATCTTCATTAAGCCTTGTCACATTACTGTGCTAAGCTGTGGTCCTACCTGTCAGAATCATTTAGTTTGACAACATTGTTTTGTAAAAGGCCCAATCAGTGATCCAAATGTAAACAAATGGGTAGCCCCACCCCCAAAAATAATAAATGGTAATGGGGACATGTTTTCATTCTCCAGTTGATAGAACTCTTTACACAAGGATTAACACACAAAAAAAAGATTTTTAAGCAATTTCTTGAAGGAGAATACAGGTGTTGTTGAGGGTTAGCCCATTTACTACTGTATACGTCTAGTTTACATTTTCCACAATAATTGAATTTGATTTTTAATGTTTATTTGTTGCTCGTTGTTTTTAAAATACAAACTTTACAGTGTGTTTAAGGTTATTAATAGCCAATTGATGAAATGTGATTATATCAATAATCATATCAAATCAATAAATGAGGTGCCAGCATACAATGGATTTAATAAAACAATGATTAATAAGGAGTGCATATTCTCCTAGCTTTATAACCTGTGAGTTACAATAGATAATGTAATGGCATTAATCAGGGATGAGAGTTCTTCCACCATATAAGCATTTTTGTCTGGAAACTCAGTCATTAGTTTAACCATATTATAATAGCAGAATAAATGACAATTGGCAATACAGTTAAGGACAATACTCTTAAGGGTGCTCCCTGTTGAAAGAGGGTAAAGTATAACAGTTTACAGAAAAGATAAAGCATAACAGCATACTGAAACTGAACAGCAGGGAGCACTGTAAACGGACAGAGATCAGAGAGAACTTCCAGAGGCCTCAAATAAAACACAGGGTAATGGTCTGCGGATGAGGGTGCAGGGTAGCCCTGTCATTCACTGGGACCTACCTTTATTGGAAGGACTTTCAAGGCAGTTTCCCAGCCTCTCAAAGTGGGCAGATGTGTACTTTCAAGGCCTATTTATCGTTCTACACAGTATTGATTTTGGCACCGTTTAGGCACTGGCATCATTTTAAAGTATCGGTTTTTAATTTAAAAAATGTAAACAATACCCAACCCTACATTGGATGCTGTGAAAAAAGCAGACATCCTGAATTTGAGTCAAACTCATCTGTGGACAAAGACTTATTCGTTTGATCCATGCTTGTGGTTTTCATCAATATTAATTGCTTGAGGATGAGTATTCACATCATATTTTCCTTAAAGGCATAATCCATGACTGCAGTATGACACCCCAGTTGAAACACTGTCACCTCATTCATGAATCAATGAATCACTCGGTCATTAGTTAAACCATATTATAATAGCAGAATAAATGACAATTGGCAATATAGTTAGTCTTGGCAGTATGGTTCTACTCTTAAGGGTGCTCCCTGTTGCAAGAGGCTAAAGTATAACAGTTTACAGAAAAGATAAAGCATAACAGCATACTGAAACTGAACAGCAGGGAGCACTGTGAAGGAATCCCCCCCATTGGTTACAAAACTTCCAGAGTACAAGTACAACACTAGGGTATAGTACAGAGTACAACCAAAGTCGATGGAGGCTGGGGTGGTAGTGGGTGAAAACCTTACTTATGCACAGCAGCAGCAAAGCAGTGGGGTGTCATCAGCATACAGAGTGTGTGGATGGGGAGGTCTTTAAATAGACCGCCAAAATGGTGTAGGTGGATCGATGGAGCATCAGCTAAGCTGTCACAGCTCCATGCATGACTTAAGAGTGTCCTGCCAGAACTCGCTTCGCCCATTTGTCACACCAGAATGCAACAAACAGATTGAGATATAGATTTCCTTTTAAAAACACACGTTTATTAATTACTTCTGATTCATCTAATGCAAACAAATAAACATACAAAATAAACAAATAGAACTATGATTATTGGCAGACAATACCATATTTCTCTGGTAAGGAAAGAGAAGAGAGGAAGAGAGGGATGGCTGGACTATTATTCATGTTCTAACCTTAATTCAAATAACTTCAGGTAAGCATGCTATTTAATTATGGTACATGGTCATTGTTCAAGAGGTTCTTCTCACCTAATCCGGAGACGTACGCATGTCTTCAATTCAAAGGAAGGGAGGAGGGGTGTTACATCCTTCCCCCTTCCTCACCTAATTCTCAAAACATCTGTTGTTCTAATAACAATGTTAACCCTAGCTTGAAGTGTCTTGCTGCTGTCCCAGCTAACTAAGACGCCCCTAAATAAGAGGATATGGATGTGATGACAAAGTTCGTAAGGCAACATGTTTTTGAGGCATTATTTCCTGGAAGAGACTTCCATCTTGTGGATGTCAGGAGACAGACAGTAGGCAGAGCGCAACATAATCACAAAGGATGTCAGCGATAGGTGAAATGTTTCGTCCAGGGTGGGCCCTCAAAGAAAAACACTGTCTCTGTCCAGCGACAAGTCTCTGAATGCACCCACCGATAAGAAAAGGATCAACTTTGTGTTTACTGTGATGGATTATCTAGTTTGGAGATTTTCCAAGTCTGATGAAGTTGTTTTTCATACTGTGCAAGAATGAATGGATTCTTCTGAAGGTAGGATAACGAACCCTGATGTCTCCATTACCAACGATAATGTGAAGGAGAGTGGCAGCCTAGACGATTGGCACAGACTTAAACTAGTGCCTGCATTATCCTTTAACAACCCTGTGGAACTTATTTATCGCTGCCCACAGCCCAAGGTGCCGTGTGTGTGTGTCACAAGGCTTATCTCGCAAATTACAGGGCCGATTTGGGTGAAACATTGCACATAGGCTGACAGTGGCCAAGGGTCTGAAGTGTCTAATTTTTTTTCAAATCAGGCAACAGCAAGTATTTTATCTGAATACATTTTCGTTGTTGTCCAGTGAAATAGATATAGGTACACCTTTTGACCACAAGAGGGTGGTAGCCTACTACACAGGTTTGTGGCACAGAGCCCGAATACCTGCTTCTATTTGGAACCAACCTGTGTGTGGGCCCCAATCGCTCGCATTCAACAGCTGCTTTTGTTTGGAACCAACTAATTGTGTCTTGTTGAAGATTGAAATCTTACAGTGGTGTGTGTCCTCTTGTCTGTTGTTGCCAGAGTCTGACATTAGTTGCCACATTTAGTTGGAGGATTCTTTTTGTTGCCATTTTCACGTTGAGATTGCCATTTTATAGAGCTGATCTTTTTTAATTCTTACTGTCCACATTTGCACACTGAAGGTAAGACAATTGTGGCTTGTATTTACACAACCCTTGTAATATTGTGTTTGTGTGGCTGCTTGTGCTTGCCTGTGAGGCCTGGTCTTATTGACTAGCTATAGCTGGCCAGCTAACGGTATCTTGTACTTTTTTGCGTGACCTCAATATAGAAAACATGAAAATATGAACTTAAGATCACATGTGGTGTTCATGTTACTTTCGCAACTCGCTATGAACAACGCGCTTTACTCCACACCTCATCATTACATGTATGAAGTTCACACTGTCAAAACGACCCCAAATATGTGTTGGTATTGCGTGCTTGCATGTGAAACTCTGTACTTCAATTACAGTGACCAGACATCCCGGTTTGTACGGGATTGTCCCGGTTTCAAGCTTTGTGTCCCGAATCCCGACAAATATCTGTAAAGCACAAAAATGTCCCGGTTTTCAACATTCACTACCAAATTGCCCAGTTTTCACCACAACTAAAATAATGATTATAATATTATACTTGTTTTCAGCGCTTACATAGACGTTTATCATGTTCTGTCTCACTCATTATTACCTAACCCAATTATGTTAATGGAGGTAGGCTATACTCTTAATCACAGTCAGCAGTAACATATGTGGTTTACTCTGATCATAGTCGCATTATAGAGACATATAGCCTATACAACTTAGTCACATTTTTCCAACTGTGGTCATGTTACACATGGTGCCTGGGACTGGGAACAGTTGAGGCTCCATACATTTAAGAATAGAAATCTGAATTATTATTAATGAGCACTTGCCAGCTGAGCACTTGCCAGCTGATGTGCATTTTGTCAAAACAGCCTATAATTGGAGGGATATGGTGTGTGCATCCTCAAAGTCTGTGCACAAATACGCGTGCCTCGAGTGGGTATCTTGATATAATCTACTGCTCTGTTCGTGTAAGGAATGACGCGCATTTATGTACCATCATTTTGCATAACGAGTCAGACCTACTGTGAGAATATTATGTGTCATATAGAATATAGTATAATGCTGGTTTGCACAATGCTGTTCCCATTCTACATAATTTTCTCTCTACTCTGCTGAAATCCAACCCATTCCCACCAATCATTACTGTGTATACTCATCCTAAAAGGTGATTTGCACGGGGTGGTTACATTTGTAGGCCTGCTACAGATGAAGCCAGTGCTGCAGTTTCCATATTCATAGAATAATGTATAGAACGGATATTCCCACATACATCAACTGTCCTGGGCTGTGGTAAACACAGAGCGGGAGATAATCAAACCAAGGGGACCTGCATTACGCATCTGTCTCTCAGTTTGCATCACCTGAGCTGCCTTTGATGTTCTCTTCGTTTTTTCTATTTATTCGGTTGCCTGCTTATTCGGGAGGCTGATGGCTGGATGTTGTGGGCAAATGTCATCAAGTAGCTATAAGCCTGCACTCCCTGAAACTTTTTTTCATCTATCAGTTAGAGGCTGCTCAACTAATGGGTAGCCTAGATAGAATCATGAAACTATCACCACATATAACTTTATTTAAAATGACTTTTCCCCTGACAAAAGCAGTAAAAATTCCTAAGCAAAACACACATTCCCTCTTGATTATCAAAAGTCACTACACATGTAAACGGGAATATTAAGAGAGTTTTAATTTTACAGAATCATGTAAACAGCTTCAAGTTCAATAGTGGCATTGCTGTGTGTATGAAAAGGTAGCCGTTGTCAAAGCTGTTGCCAGACTATGACACTTGTGCGTGCATATTACGTGCATGAGCGCATACATGTGCGTGTGCTTAGACATGCGGTACACTTAAGGGTCCTGGTTTGGGGGTTTGAAAATATGGTTACCCTAACTTAATGTTATGCTCCATTTCACATACATAGCCTGGGTTTTAGTTATATTCATAAACAGCTTGAAATACTAATAAGAACACTTTCTTTTGTGTAAAGCTTCCATTACTCTTTACTTTGTTGACATTGACACAAATGATGTTTGATTAGTCCTTCTAAAAAAACACATAGGTTTGCACCATTCAAATATCTATTCTTGCACGTTATGTCCACAAGAGGGCAAACCAATACAAGAGACATAACTAGTAGAGGTAATAGTTAGTACAACATGATATGAATGTAGTCAAGTTGCGCGGAAAAAAACGTGAACATGTCATGAACATTCTAAATGGCTTTTAAGATGTACATACACAGTAGGCCTACACCACACAAAATAGAATAATGTATATATAGAACGGACATTCACACATCAACACTTTTTCAAACACAGCAAACAAAGCAATAAACGCTATCTGCTTTATATGGACATTGTGTCTGAAGATTTGTCTCCATATAGCCTGTCTACTCTAATTACACCTTGATAACATACTCTGCATATTATCTCCCCTTCATTCCACTACTCTCATGCATACACACTGGACACACAGCCTGCCCTGCAGTTCCTGCTTGCCACCCACAGACACCC
>OMKL01064134.1:1837-25322 GCA_900302295.1 Parasudis fraserbrunneri | reverse complement strand
ACATTTAAACTGTTCCAATTTAGCTAAATTATAATTATTAGTATTTGTCTCATATGATGGTGTCTGCACCTGTTTGAAGTCTGGCACAGGCAGCAGTTCCTCCAGCCTGGTGAAGAATTCACAGACCAGAGTCTCCAAGGCTGTGTCAAAGTCAGGGCCATACTCCACAGGAAACACATTCTGAGAGATAGAGAAACTGTTAAGGCCCTAGAGCAGATTCTTCCATTATTATTCAGGCTAGATGATCTAATATGCAAAACTACTGATGTGAAATTGGTTCTAGTACTTGACAAACATGAACAGCATACTTAAAGGTAGAATCTGTAATGTCATCAAACAGTGACCTCTAGGCAAAAGATGACAACATGGTACTGCGCTTTGTTTACAGTTTTTGTTTTTGTCTGATGTATGAATTGGATTTCAGTGGGTATAGGGGAGGGGTTGCTACTGCTGGCCACACCTCGGGCTCTGCCAAGAGGGGTCTGGCGAAATTCACAGTATAATAAGTTACTAAACTCCAACTCACACATCAGACCAAAACAAAAAAGTAAACAAAGCGAAATACCAAGCGGGGCTCTTTTGCCAAGAGGTCACTGTTTGACAGTACTACATATTATGAAGGCATTATAGATTATACCTTTAAGGGGATTTTAAAAAGCCTATCTGATTTGTAATAAACTGAGAGTCCTTTAAAGTCAGTTAGAAAAGCACTTGCAAACTTGTTGCTTTTAAGATATTGGAAGCAGAAAATGTTAGCATTTGTTAGCATCACGCTAAGCATGTTATGGATGTCTATGAAGCACGAATATTGCTTAGCAACAGAATTTAGAATGTTTCATGCCTTCCACTAAAATGCTTAGCATGATATTCAATCATTTTCTGCTTTCAATGTGTCAAAAATCAAAACACTGGAGCCGATGATTTTTGGATGGACTGAATGCAAATCAGACAAATCAGATAGGCCTCTTAAAAATGTGGATGACCTCTTTAAAGCCCCTACAGTAGAATATACAATAATATCAAATATCATATATCACTGTCCGATTAGTTGTGATACCTTGGTATAATTACAGTAAACAAATCAGACCATTGCCGAAATAAACTGGTAGCCTAATTCTCATGCTAAGACCACATTTCCCATAAACCCCATCCTGCTTCCTGTTCCCACCACCTGGCTGCTCCCCACAAGAGGTTTGTTTTTAAGAAGCAAGGAGAAGGTCAACAGCTCCTGCTAACTGTGCACGAATTGCGAAATTGTTTTTGTTGATAAAGCAAATTTTGTTTGAAAAGGCTTCCTCTGTGCCATAATGCAGCTCAGCAGAACTCATGTGGATCTGACCTGGTGGCACACAATATAAATACAGAGGCTACCAAAAGACTGTCATGGTCTCGTCAGTTCTTATCAGGCTCATCGTGTTTTTGTGGTAATGCTGCCAAGGTATGGGCATTGAATTGACAATGATATATTGATGTCAAAGTTCTACATGTAGGGCTTTTAAGCTGCTGAGAATATCGACCACAAAAGTTAGGCAGTGTGTCCATAGGAGACCTCTTTTTCAGCTGGCAGTGCTTGAGGGAAGCGCTTAGAGGCACTGGTTATGGCTGCTGTTGTTGCTGCTAGGCAACTATTGTAAACTCATTGGAAGTGCAGTGCTCTTTTGCTAAAAGTTTAAATATTTTCAACTTCTCGCGTTCAGCGCTCTTGACCGCGACAAACAAATGCTTAGCTCTTAGCGCTATGGGGATTGCACAAAAGCGCAGCGTTTCCATTTAAACCAGGGATGCAAACACATGTAGGGTGAAAAAAATAGAGGTAATGACGTCATTCAATACTCCTGATCTAACATGACCCGTTAGCTTGCTGATCCCCCGGCTACAAAACATTGATGTTAGCAAGCTAGCCACCTAACATTACAGCTAACGTTAATGATAGCTATTCCTAATTCTACCAAACCAAAGTGCGCTGCATCATGCTGAAGGGTAGACTGAGCACTGAATAATGACAAAGCAGGAAAGCTAACGTGACTGTTTGAGAGCACATCACACAACACTAGATAACGTTACCCCATTAACCTTCTCCTACACGTTGCCGCCGGCTGTCCTGTCTGTCAGTGTTGTCAGTATCTGTAACTCCAAGCGAAACGTATTTCCCAATACATCCATTCCCAGTGGAATTTATTTTTGACATCATTGTCAATTTCTTCAGCTTTCCAACAACTGTCCTTTCGGTCGATTACTTTTGCCATGTTTTAAGTCAAACATCCACCGCCGCAGTTGAGAGCACATTTGATCATCTCTCTTTCTGTCTCTCAAGCTCATCAGCTGATGAGCAACGTTTTGACTGCAATGTGCTTTTGTTCAGGGCAGACATTACTTTTATGAGTGTCTCATTTGTCGACCCATTTTTACATTCTATGCTTATGTTTACAGTCCATTACTGTGCCATGGTCTACCACCGCCGGAAAAAAAACCTCTTAGGATCTCGCCGATTTACACAAGTCACACAAGCGACATTCGCTGAAAAGTGAGTTGTTTGCATCCCTGTTAAATGGATGACAAAAAGAAGTCTGCGCTGAAAAGACCGGTCCCCTGTGGACACGCCGCCTTGCATCCAGTTAAACATTGAGTGTAGTTCACCTTGAGAAAATGTTCCCTTCCATCAGTGTCCTCGATGAGGCCTTGCACCAGCTTCATGAAGTTTGCCTCAGGTGCTTCAATGACAGTGTCATTTGTCTGCGTTACAAGACAGATCTCACAGTCAGAGCACTTTAAGAGAAAGAGAAAGAAAATGGACAATACCACAGTAATCACCCACCTCCTCTATGCAAGATGATCGGATTCTATCAAGGTGGGTCTCTACAGCCTTGAGATCTTCAGGGTGTTCAGAGCGCAACAGCTCAAGGGTTGTCTGGAAGATATGTGAATCATATCAAATGGTGTTTTCCCTTACCAAAAGACATGCATGCAAGGTACATACTCCTGCCATTGGCCGTGACCAAGGCTCTGGCATTACAACTGGAGTTGGTCCCCGGGCGCTGGACTGTGGCTGCCCACTATTTAGGATGGGTTAAATGCATAGGACACATTTCAGGTATATGTAAAAAAGTACTTAATCTCAATAAAGATATTCTACTTCTGCTTCTATGAGAAGTGGTGGGGGGGGGGGGGCATTTTTGGTTCAATGTCCATTTTGGTAATAGCACTATGGCTGTTCTTATTTGTATAGGTAACTATGATATACATGATAATTCTAAACATTGGCCCCAATACTTCTTCAAGCTTTCAGAGGAAATCTGTATCCATTTCACATTTTCTATTGCAATGGTGGTGGTTTCCTTGCTGTGGACGCCAACAATATTGAAACGCTAAACAATTCAATTTAGTGATGTTTGATTCATGTACGAATTGTTCAAAAACAACTCTTAATGAATTGAGTTGATTTTACTTGAAATTGTGACCGAATTGAGCTTTCAACCCATCAGATACAGCAGCAACAAAAAAGCATATCCAGTCTCCTGCAATCCAATATAATGAGCATCTATTGAATCATCTAACATGTGATTTTTCCATACCAAACCTGATGTTAAGATATACTGTATATTGTTATCAAAAAAGTCCTTCTGAATCTTGTGATATTTATATTTGTCCTGTATCACCCAGCCCTAATTCTGCATTTCAAATCACTTACCCTTGCTCTGAGGCCCAGAGAGAGTAGTCTCCCCTCCCTTTTGCTCATGAGTTCTGGAGCTGCATCTGTTACCATGGACACAAACTCTTCCAGTTTCCCATAGTGCTTTATGTTCCTCTGGCGCACCACTTCCCACATCACTGCCGACATAAGTCTTAGTGGTGGAACCAGGAGCCCCAGGGAGGACAAGGGAACAGTGGATTCTGTGAGAAGAAATTAGGTTAGTTCAAGGTCATTTACAGAGTATGTTAGCTTATGCTGCATTCACATCATGTGGGAGAGATGGTAGCAACGAGTTTACTACTTATAAAAACCATTCTCTGGAGATTTCAGGTTGTAAATATTGCTTGGGAAATCTGATGCCCCCAATACGGTAATATCAACAAACAGCATGAAGAGGGGCACCTATTTTTCAAGTGCAAGGAGTAAAACCTTTATCTTAAATTTCAGCACAAATAATTTTAAAGCCAAATAGAGGAAGAAACCCATTAACATTGGGGACCCCATGACCTTTCCTCTAGTATCACTATCGCACCAAAATGTTCAAATCAAATGAGCGCATCTCCTAATCGGTTTGTTGCAGTCAGAAAATTTACTGTGCACATTCATGACCCCAAGAGGAAGAAACCTCTATATTATGGTGACCCCATGACCTTTCCTCTAGCGCCGCCGCCACCATCAGGCCAAACTGAGAACAGGATATCTTGAAAAGTAATGACCGGATTGCCATAAAATTTGCTGTGCACTAGGGTGGTGCGGTATTATGGTATACCATGGTATTTCAAAATTATGACTGTATCCATTTCAGTACCGTCATATAATTTCTTCTCCACTGCCCATAGAAATACATTGGCACTGTTCACCCATTCAGTTTATACCTGCCCATTTGGTCCGAGAATTATGGTAATCAAATTCTGGTTCCTTGTGTGTCATGTGACTCACTGCACTTCAGTTGAAGAGAGAGTTGATTGCCATCCTGTACCGTGCTGTGCCGGTCAATGGAGAAGCGCCATTACTGGCTAATCTGTGCTGGAACTCATCATATTTTTCACCTAAAATGTTGTTTATAAACATAGCCCTTACCATCCATAATCTTAACCTCTGTGGAGACCTCACGTGGGACTTATTCCAGAAACTTGGCGAAAAGAACAATGAGCTTTAACTTTTGCAAACCTGAACTTTTTTCCAACGGCAGGTAACGTTAGATCATCTTTGCTTACATTAGAATCAATTATGTGTGGGATACTAATATTGCTTGGGCTGGCTTTCTCCACAAGGACAAGCCTCATCAGAAAAATCTTGTATAGCTTAGCGGCACCAAGTGTGCAAGGCATAGTTGGTCTATGTTATGTGTAACCTGGTAATATCATACCCTGGTAATATTTGGGGACTGTTTAGAAGTCTTTCTAACGTAATTAAGTGTGCTTTATTTGTCATGTTACTGAAATGATGTTGGAGTTTGAGTTTTATTAATATTGCTTTGGTGAAGTGATTGTTATTGCACAAATAAGTGGGTGTTGCAAATGTGCTGTTCATCGTTATCAGAGCTTGGTTTGAGTATAAGCTGTATTGGAGGTAGAATTAGAGTCAAAATTATTTCGTTATCACCATGATTTATCACGAGTAAATCTGGCTTTCATAACAGCCAGTGCCTCCCTAACCGCTGACCTCACCACAGATTACTGTACATGTGTGACAATGACTTCTCCTCTCAAACCAACTGCTCCACACTTTTCCGTCAAAAAAAGGGAAAAAAAGATATATATATATATATATATATCTTTTCTTTTCTTTCTTCTTCTTAACAATACCATGATATTACCGTATACCCCGGTGAAATGTCAGGAAGGTATTACGGTATGAAAAAGTAGATACCGCCCAAGCCTACTGTGCATATTCATGACCCCAAGACCAAGAGCAAGAAATCTATTGGTGACTCCATGACCTTTCCTCTAGTGCCTCCATCAGGCAAAACTTTCCATTTTAAAATGAGAGTATCTCCTACCCAGTCAGTCACAAAATTTGCTGTAAATATTCATGACCCCTCGGGGGCCTGTTGATTTTTGTGACCTCGTCAAAGTCTGTCTAAAGAGAACTCTTGACTCTAAGTGCTTTGAGTACATGAGAAAGCACCATACAAATAAAATGTATTATTACTATTATTATTACCAACTGTGTATTGAAATCAAGCAATATTTTCCACTACATACATGAGTCATGTAGCTATCCAATGATGCATTAAACAATCATCTTAGAGATGTTTTGAGTCATGTGAAGTGCCCCTCATAGCAACAGGTATCACATAATCCTTTATGGGGGTCATCTTAATCAATTATTAATGCTAACGCGAAATGCTTGGGGGTGATGGCAGATTCATAATAGCCTCCTTTTCAGTTAATTGTGACCAAATGATGCTCCATCCTCATAGAGGTACTTCTGATATGCACTCTCATCTATTCCATTCTGGACCAGACTGGCACATAAATGTTTGCCAATTGCACCTAATGCCTCCAAATGCGTGTAAAGATATGGTCACGTTAGTTGTCTGTAGATTTCAAATCAGAGTGCAAGTGGCAAGTGCTCTTGCACAAACTATAGGCGGAATTGTAACTCATTTGTCACGGGCCGTGGACGATTTACGTTGGCTGGTAAGACCGAGCGGACACCAGCTAGCTGCTGAGCCTGCTGCTAGGAAAACTTTATTAAAACAGTTATTAATGACATTTGCTGGACACGAAATGAATCATTGTCAATCTTGTTAACATTTCGCATCGTATGCACGAACGATCATAAATTATGTTAACGTTAGCGTTAACAGCAGACTGTCAAGATAACGTAATATCAGCTACTAGGCTAGCCGCACAAGGCCTCTCGTCACCCCTATGAAGCCAGCTAACGACAAACTTATCAATCGGTAAAACAATTCTCGTTCCAGGGATTAGTCCAGGCCTGCTATGTCGCCTCGGCTAATAGCTACCTTAGCTAACATGCTAGCAAAATGGATTCAGCAAAAAATGCATGTTTTAATGAGCTGCGCCAGCCAATACATACCCATGTCGTTCATTTCGAATGTTCTGTCCGTAAAGATGGCAAGAAACACAATTTATCGCCAGAAATACTTCATAATCATAGTTAGCAGTAGCTAGCTGGTTAGCTAGCAAGAGATCGGGGTTCAGGCGCCAACTTCTTCCTGAAACATGTTGTTCAATGGCCAGTGTTCCGCGTGCTAATGTGAGACTATGGGGGTGTTTGTGTTTTGCTGTACAGGGCAGCCCGGGTTAGCGGTGCTCGCATATTCAAAATTGGATGCACTCAGGATGCGCTTCATAGTAAGCCAACCAGGTAATACAAATCAAGCTGCAAATTTAGAGAAGGATTTGAAGCAAATAATATTTCCTCGCACATGTTCATCCAGACTGTCTATATTAGTAAATAAAAGCAATAATCACAATACGGCAAGAACATAATTCCAAGAATCGGAGAATACATTATTTCCAGAGAAAAACTAAAATTACTTCCGGGTCAAAAACTACGTTTCAAAATATAAGTTTTTAGTAAATACACAGCTTTCTCCGTGGGCCATGGCCACCTTGGACATGTTTGGGTGAACTGCAACATGCTACTGCTGTTGAATAAATTAGTACATCCATCCACATCATATTTTATGTTTTAATGTAGGCTGGTCCAAATGTATTCAACGAAATGTTTACAGAAATTACATTGACAAATTACTCAATATTTTACTATGATTTAAAACCATGTAACAAAGGTAAGACACCAAAAATGTAATGTTTTGGGCATCAAAAGACTTTTTTTTTTTTTTTTTTTTATATTATATTTGCATGGTAAGTTGAACAATTGCACTTCAAGCATAACGGAGGCTTTACTACACAAAGGAGGAAAATCAAACATTTATAATGCAAAACAATTATCTTTGTTCCTGACAAGTTAAGGCCAATGCTGAAGGCCAATTTTTTTTACCATGTACGTTTTGGATATGTTTGTTTTTTAAGGGTTTGAGTAGTTGCTTAAATATATATGTATAAACCTTTCACTTGTCAACAAAGCTTTAACAGCTATAAAATGCAGTACAGTTTAATGTGTAGTTGTTTTATACTGCCGGCTCTTGTATCAACAACTCAAATAGTAATACAAATCCTCCAATACTCTGTTTTGGTTTTCAGTGGTAGGGCTACCCTTTTGATAAAATTTTGATTGAAGATTGAGTCATCAAGTAATCTGGATACATGAATTGTATGGACATCATAGTGGTAGGTAGGCCATGTTAATTTGACAAAATGCCATGACAATGTATAGATTTCCTATGCAATGTATCAACTTCATGGCTCCCAAATGATTGATTGCAAAGGGTTGGAAACTTTCCGGTAAATTTCTGGAAATTTTGCCCAATTTCAGTGTAAAATATTTGCTTATAATAGTGAACTTCTATTTTGGGGAAATATGAATAATAAGACAATACTAGGTCTTGTGGCGTGTTTTGTTAAAAATATCCCCCATTTAATGGAAATTCAGTAAAAAAAAAATTGCAAAGATACTGGCTGGGAATCGCACAGTGAGTGGTTGCCATGATAACTTAAGACTCTAAGTCTAAGAGGAAAACATAACCAACTTGACCATTCTGTGTTGTCAGTAACTTACCAGTGATAAGTAAATACAGCCTGTGCAAATAACCCATCTATTTCCATTTTATTCCCAGTAATTCCCGTTAATTCCCATGGAAAGTTTTCACCTGTGAATATTCCCAAAATTGTGCAACCCAATTTGGGAGCATTAAAGTCAATTAAATTAAATTGACTGTGGTTGGGCAACAATATGAGTTTTCAAGTGTCTCTTCAGGTGATTGATGCATGTGTAAGTCTTTGGACACAGTTGACAAGGATAGGGTCTTACCCCTGAGTGATTCAGTGTATGTTTTTTCAATTCACTCCCACGTGAAAAACCTTTCCCACATTCTGTGCAGACATAAGGGCGTTCCCCAGTATGAACACGCATGTGGAGTGTTACTTTACTTGCCATGGTGAATCCTTTTCCACACACAGTACATTTGTATGGCTTTTCCCCTGTGTGGGTGCGTCTGTGGATCTGCAGCTCTCCAGCAGAAACAAAAGCCTTGCCACAATCCGAGCATAGGTAGGGTTTCTCTCCCGTGTGAGTCCTTATGTGTATATTCAGATTTCCTGACACAGAGAAACGTTTCCCACAGTAGGTGCACTGAAAAGGCCGCTCCCCTGTGTGACTACGCATGTGAAGATTAAGATCATATTTATTTTTAAAACCTTTCCCACAGCGCGGACAAATCTGTGTCCTCTGCTGGTTGTGGCGCAGTTCGTGGGCCGTCAAACAGGCAATGGAACTGAAGAATTTCCCGCACTGGTTGCACTGGTTGGCTTGCTCGGGTGGATGTATCTTCTGGTGGGCCCTCAGCTCACTCATACTGGGGTACGCCTCACCACACTGTCTGCACTTGAAAACACGGTCCTGGTTGTGAGTAAGCTGGTGCTTCCCCAGCAAGTACATCTTCTTGAAGCTTTTCCCACACTGGGGACAGTCAAACCTTTGGGCTTGTTGTGTGCATTGGTGTTTAAACTTGTCTTGTATGGAGTCAAAGCTGTTGCCACATTTGATGCAAATGTAAGCTGCTTTTGTGCACTGCGTACGCCTGTGAGTGGACAGGTCAGATGTTCTCCTGAAGGCCTTCCCACACTGGGAGCACTTGTAGGGATTTTCTCCTGTGTGAAGCCTCTGGTGCTCAAGGAGTTCATAGCGATAGATGAAGCATCTCCCACACTGTGCACATTTGTGCGCAACTCGCTGCCGTAGGGGTCCAATCATAGAGCTGGAGGAAGTAGGAATTTCAGATGAGGTAGAAGGAGCTTGGGAGCTGGCTGAAGACTGATTTTCGTACACCACAATCTGAACATCAACATCACATTTGTTCATTTTTTCTCCCATCGCTGGTTCGGAAACAACACCACCGTGCAGGGCCTGATCATCCTTCTCGGACGGCCATCTCACTTCTTCCATCTCCATAGCTCCAGCCTCCTGAGGAGACACCCTTTCACAACTTGTTTGGCTTCCAGAGGTGTCCATAAGAGCTGCCATTTCCACAGTTGCAGTGCTCTCATAGTCAGGACAGGCTTCCGGGTCACCATTATAAGTTGTGTGGTAGGGGGCACTGACCTCTCTCAGGGAGGGAGGGAGGGATAGGGATGTGAAGAGCCGATGCTCGGATGGACAGGGGGCTGTTTTTTCAGGAAGAATAAAGAGAAGAAAAACATTTAAGATATTTATTTACATTACGTCCACTGAAATTTAAATGGAGACTTTAAGAAAGTGTTCTTAAATATTTACACATCAACATAGCACAATCGACTGTGGAGCTCAGATTTCAAACAGACTTACCACTTGTATCTATCTTGGCCAATATTCCATGACACTGTTTGCTCTTGAGCAATAGTTTGAGATCATCTGCTTTGGATACACATTGCATGTACTCCTCTAGGACAGAGGGCGTATCGCTGACCCACAATGCAGTCTTTGCAAAAAGCAAGACAAGAACTTGTTACTGAACTACAACGAGACAACCAGTTTCTGGACATGGAGTGATATCACAACATTAAATGTTCATCTTGCACTGAAGACTGGACTCTGTACCTGTTTGAAGTCTGGCACAGGCAGCAGTTCCTCCAGCCTGGTGAAAAACTCACAGACCAGAGTCTCCAGCGCTGTGTCAAAGTCAGGGCCATACTCCACAGGAAACACATTCTGAAAGATAGAGAAAGAGACTTACCTGATAAATTTAGAATTTGGGGAAAATTCAACCCAAAGCATGGATTTGGAGCATGTGTTTCATTTTTTGACTGGTTAAAGAATTCTTCACCTTTATCTCTTAAGGAATCGGTAGCTGAACCTGAACAAAGCCATACCTTGAGGAAGTTTTCTCTTCCATCTGCATCTTCCAACAAACTTTGAACAAGTCTCACAAAGTTGGCTTCAAGAGCTTCATTTCCTGCCTCAACCTGTAAAACGAAACATACACTCTAATAAGCTGAGCACTTCTTGAATGGGCTCCTATTCTGTGTCCAAGAGTGGTAAGTTTCACACACCTGTGTTGAACCGGATGGCTGGAGTCTGTCTAGATGCGTTTTAACAGTTTTGAGATCCTCTGGGTGTTCAGAACGTAATAGCTGTAAGGTAATCTAGAACATAGATAAAACAGTGGTCATTGGTTTCTGAAACGAAATCCTTATTCTTTAATCCATCACCCTAAAGGTTGATCTGTAGAATCAATCTAGGTAACCGAGAGATATCACTAGGGGCAAAGCCTCCAGTAATATATGTGAAGTCCAACTCTTTAATGTAAGCCAGCTTCACTCTCTCCTGCCAATTAGCCAAGCAAACATTTACAGCCTGAAATAACCAGCAATCTTGTACCTTTGCTCTTAGCCCAAGAGTTAGCAGTCTCATCTGTCTATTGGTCAGTAGCTCAGGGATGGCATCAGTTACCAAGGACACAAACTCCTCCACTTTCCCATAATGCTTTATATTCCTTAGATGAACCACTTCCCACATCACAGCTGACATCAGCCGCAGTGGTGGAACCAGAAGGCCTAGGGATGACAGGGGAATGGGACATTCTGAAAGGGAGAGAGAGATTACCTCTTTATTCAGGATGCTCCTGACAAAACAAATGATTAGATCATGGTGCTCTTTCAATGAAATTAGCTAGATGTTGCTAGCTGTTATCTTTGCTGAAACGTAGGAAAGTCACTTGGCCTTAGAGGGATGGACCTTGCTACCAATCTCTCTTTCCACGGTGGCCTGTTGTAACTTCGTTATATTGATAGAGTCACAAACTGCCTAACGTTCTTAACTGGTTCGATTTGCATTAGAAATACAAACAGGCAATACGTTTACCGTCAGCGTCACGAAAATAGCTCAACCTTCAGTCCCTTTTTGCACAAAGCTATGTGACCACTTCACTTTCCACGAGAATTATACTGAGGAAATAACAAGCACCACTTTGCGACCACCAGGGATGAGGAAATTAGCCAGCTACAAGCTAACACAATCAAACATTAAGTAATAGGGACGCAATCCGACAAAATACATACCCATTTTGTTCCAAGGAGGAACTAATATGCTAGAAAATGTAACTGGAAATGTTTCCGTAAGTGAAATGTCCAACTGTCACCTTGCAATTTCAATATTTGGAAAACCAATACAGGGCAAAACTCCAAAAACATCACTAGCTAACGTTAAGGTAATACTTCCTGTGTATCAACTATCGCTATCAAAATAAAAGTCTGGTGGTGGTGGTAGTTGTTTCTTCTTCTTCTTCTTCTTCTTCTTCTTCTTCTTCTTCTTCTTCTTCTTCTTCTTCTTCTTCAAAAACTATGAATTGAACAAATATATGTCGGTGGCCCATTTTAACCCTAATGAGACAAGGTGTAGGCTACTTACTTTTTTTTGACTTTTTTATTTGACTTTTATAATTTCATACACATTTATTTAATTTTCTTTTCATTTTGATTCAATGGACCTCTTTGCGTAGATCTCAGATGAAAATATACCAAATAATTTCTATTATACCGAATAATTTTATTTTTTATTATTTTGTAGCACCACAAAATCCGTGAACGGTCAAGGGATGCACAAACCTTTTTATGCCACTACAACTCTAGGTTGCGTTTTTCATGTTCAGCTTTTGAGCTCCAAAGTTACACATACTGGCCATGTGCTGTATGGCACTACAGACTCCCATCATTTGATCTGAAGCAATAGGAGAGTTGATAGGAGCCTATTTTTAGTTATTTTATCTTCACTGTAGCTAGATGTTCTCCACTTAGATTCATACCATTCATCTCGTTGCAAATGTCAAACTTCTTGGTAGATCTTCTTCACATATTTCTCTTCCCATGTCAATGTACTCCTGTTTGCTAATGTACAGTGTGTGACTTTATTACCACGAACCTGGTCATGGCATTTACATGACTCATTTGTAAATGTTGTGCATTTACACTGCCCAAGTGGTGGCAGTGTAGGCCCTCTAATAGAAAACCCCAGTATCCATCATAAATAGGGAAAGCATTCAAGGAACTATTAGATCTCTCCAGACCTGTATTTATTTATTTATTTATTTTTTATTTTTTAATAATTCTCATCCATTTAAGCAAGGCTTTGATCTTTATTCTCATGTACCCTTGTTATTCCTGTGCCAACACAGGTCATCACCTCCACAGCCGATTTCTTTATGAGCAACTTAACTGTCATTAATATGATCAATAGGTCAATGATTGTTTTCTGAATTAACAGTGAACATAATCTAGTTGTAAATCACAGCAAATATTGAATTATTGAATCAGTGCTAATCTTAAAATAGAGTAAGGTGTGATCATTTGAGGTGCAGTCTCTCCTCTTGAATCACCCCTTCCCTCAGAATTTAATCTCTTTATAAACTTCTTATGATGGATGGATTAATAACAAAAAGATATAGATCAGATAAGAGGGGTAGCTGGTTTTGTTTGCATGATTCCATACACATCCTGGGCACTTAACAAACATACAAAGGGAGAGTTTAATAAAAAAGGGTAAGTTTTAATTTAATAGGAATGGGCTTAATGGTTTCAGAGTGACTTGGTGGCTTTACCTAGCAACTCTATACTTACAATGTTTTCATTGGTCAAGAGGCTTCTGTGTAAAATGGCCTTGCTGATTAATCCAGTAAAGCTACATTTACATGTGTACACAAGGGATTGACTTTTCTGTCAGTGCATCAACTGTCTGACCCAATGATAGTATCCTAATCAGCAGACCCCTCCTCCCTTGGGATATGGATGTTTTCATTCACTGATAGAGGAACTCATCAGGACGACGCCACCAAGGCAACCATGAGCAAACAAAAATCCCCCATGAGGTTCCAGGGCAGCACAAGACAGCTGGGGTAGTATAAGGAAAAACTGTAAATATATCATTCTCAGGTTACAAGCTGTTGCACCTCTCTTACAGTTCACACATGTAATGTTGTTCCAGTAATTTCATTGCTTCTAAGAGGGTTTGAGTGCCAGATTTAAGCCTATGTGGGACTGTCATGTTGAAAAAAGTGTAATTTAATGTGACCTCTCTGATTACCATTGAGCCCTGTGGACATGTGAATATGACAACGGTGAACTTTGTTTAACTCAATATCATTTGAATGTGGGGCACAAGAACATGCAATTCATCAAATGTCTTTTGTCAATCATAACCTATATCTACTTTTGAGTGAAACGATTTATGTTGCATTGCATTGACATTGTGGTGTTTTCCCATGCGCTGGTGCATTTTAGTAATTAGAAATAGTGCCTTTTTAATCTTTTTAGAAATGTTTTCTCTCTCTGAAGCATTAATCTCTGCCACATGTCCAAATGCTTAAAAATCAGATCAATTACCAAGTCACATTCATTGAAGTCCATGAACAAACCCAAATTAAATTCAAAGCAAAGCATCTGTCTATTATGAGGGTTGATGCAAAAAGTATGGTGAGTGTGTGCATGCACTCACGTTTATTCTTGTCTGTATCTCGCGTGCATGTGTATGTGTATGTATATGTGTGTGTGTGAGAGAGAGAGAAGGGGGGTGAGGTTCTGTGATTTTTGCATGTGTGCTTGCATGTAGATATGTGTAGCCTACTGTATGTGTGAAAGAGGGAGAGAGTATGTGTGTCTGTGAATGTGTAATTAAAACAAGTGATTTTTTGTATTTATTTATTTATTTTTTCACAGATAATCCCTGTATCCCAGCTGGTCAGAGTTGGATTTGACCACCCAGACGACCAGAGAGAGGAAATCTCTTTGGGGCTAAATCCAAATTGGCACCCTTGGTGATTTTTTCCCCTGCAGACTGAAAATGTGGGAGTGTTCAACTATTAACTTGAATTCAGCCCTAATGTAAGCATGTTCAATTATCTTTATGGTATATAACCCATAAACGTGTAGAACAGGGAAGAATCATACTCAAATATGTATTCATATATGATTCTCTCACTTTATCTCTTTGGTGTTTCATTATCTGCATACTTTACACTACACTGCACATTACGTTTTTACTCACCATCTCATAGAGGTACTTCATGCATCTTTTCACATGTACTACATGTTCATATAAGTAATATCAAAAGCATCTCGAGGCATTATACACAAATTAAAGCTTTAAAGGGCAATAAACTAGCAAGGACAGTCAGTCATGGAAGCCATGTAGATGCAGAGGTTTGTGCACAGCTGTCCTGTTTTTCCACACACATCATGGCCTCAGCCAGGGATTTAACAGTGCCCTGCCTAGTAACGAGGTCATATCAGCTAACTGGTTTTTCATGTGAAACTGGAGACACTTTGCCTTATTTTATACTGCTACAGCATTTAAAAAGCATTCAAAATAACAATATGGGTGAATCATGAATGTTAATGTAAATTGGATTGTAAGTATTTATTTGAGCCAAGAGGTGTCACTCCTCTGCAATCGTAATGCCATTTGGAGAACCCACAAATATGGAAAAAAAGCTTTTATTACCATTTGATATAGCGATCCATGAAATTACCAACCTAAATGTAATACAGACAAACAAGTTTTCAAGGAAAATCGATCATATAATCGTTTATATAAAAATAATTACATGGTATACACATCATTTGATAACTCTGGGTATATTCCTTATGATTGTCACGAGTGTCGTTGAAGATATCTTTCAATATACAGTAGATACATTATAAAAGTTCGCTAAAAATGTGTTCCACGTACACGGCCCCAAAGCTCTTCATGCTCATAATTACAAAATAAGTTTGCTTCATTCATGCTTTTCCAAATCACATCCATCAAATCAAATTAAATGGTCAGAGGGGATTCAGATAATAAGTGTGCAGACAACAACCAAGTCAGGCACAGAATGCTGGTATTATCAGTACACACAGCCCTTCCTTGTGTTTGACACATGAAGTATACTTCAAATTGTTGCAATCTTTGACAAAAATCTATTTTACTGTTGTACTTGTTTTCTGTGAGGAACATACTTATATTTCAACCCCCCCCCCCCAAAAAAAAAATATATATATTTACTTGTGCAAATAATGGATTACAAAATAACTGAAAGAGAGGGTTTTCCTCATGCTTTCTTCTCATGAAATAAGAATACTTCATACATTTTAGCTAGCTGCCACATTTCTAATGATAATTTGTCATCCTTTCTAAACACCTACATTCAATCAAAAGCCATGAAAGAGAATTATTTCATTAACAAGAAAATAATGATTAAAGATCCTAAAACTTTAGACTTCATCTGATTGTCATTTATAGCTCCTGAAATCCCATTACCAATTCAAATATTCAATATCGAATTGAAATGAATTTAAATATAAAACAGATTGTGATTAAGTTTAAATACCACTTAATTTTTGTACTGTCATACTTTATTTTCATGTCAAACTTAATTGTAACAAACTATTCAGTTTCTCAAAAACGTTTGAGAAATGAGTAAGTATTAAACAAATTAAGTGAATAAATTAATGCACTTTTTTTATCACTCGCTTAATATGTAGGTAAACATTAAGGTAATGCATACAATAATTATCATGACATGATTCATATGGGCTGGTAAATGTATCTGGTATATGCTGATTTTGAAGTGGGCAATAGACCCTTTTTTCGCCAACATCATCTTGTAGGCAAAACTCCTCTTCCGGAACCAAACGGTGCACACACCTGTGTGTACACAGGGACATTCTTGATGGAAGTGCTTGCACGGCAACAGGTCATCGGATGTTGTGTGGTTTCATCCGGAGACTTCTGAAACCGAATTGTGCGCGCATTCCCAAAGCATCATCATTGTTTACAAACAGTAAAAGGGTATATGGGGTGAAGAAGGCTCATGTTAGCACTTTTCTCCAATTGAGGTCCAGTCTGGGTGTCTAGCATCACTGAGGCTCTAAAAAAAAACAAAAAAAACATTTGCATATTCTCTCTGCATCACCCTGTAAAAAACAACCTCTTTGACCATGAGTTGTTTTGGGCTATATTTTATGCTGTAAACAAAACAAACAAAAACACTCACCCAAACACAAACACTCTGTGAAAATAATATCTCAGAGAAATGTCTCCTCATACGATTCACTTGAGGGGCCAGGCTCCCCGAGTTTGGAGTCTCTGGATGCAGATCTGCCTCTCAGAGAGAGGTCACTAACTGCCCTGGTCACACTGTCATAAGATGGTGGTGAAGAAGTCAGGGTGGTCTCTGTTACTTCCGTGACTTCCACCCCAACTGGCCCATAGTGCTGTATCATAGAGGCTATAAGGCCTTCCCTCTCTGGAGCGTCCTCCACATCCACCACAGTGTCTTGGTTTATCTGTCTGTAGAGGTAGGACGCCTGCTTCATGTGACGGCGCACCAAGTGCCTCCTATAACACCTCTGAATCAAGATGGCGGATACCTCCTCCTGTTTGCGGCGTAGTGTGGAAGTGATGGGCTCGTGGGAGATCTTGGAGGGGTTGGCCATCATGAACTTCTCTTCCATCTGCTGCTTGAGTGCATCCATCTCACCTGACTCGCCCAGGACGCGCTTGGTGAAGGCAAACAGGATGTCCAGGCAATGGATCTTGTCCCCAGTGACCATGGGCAGGTCCATGGAGATCAGCTTGATCGTGTTGGGCTTGGCGATACGCAGTGGCTCTGAGAGGTTATCGGCAAACCTCGAGAGCTTGGAAAACTCGATGAATTGGGTGGCCTCAGAATCAAACTTCTCCCAAACCTCGTAGAACATCTCGAAGTCATCCTCGCTCAGAGGCTCTGTGCTCTCCTCCGTGGCCACACTGAAGTTCTCCAGGATTATAGCTATATACATATTAACCACGATGAGGAAGGAGATGATTATGTAACTGACAAAGAAAGCTATGCCTACCGAGGGGCTACCACAGTTTCCCTTGGTGTTAGTGCCAGTATTAACAAAGTTGAGGTCGCACTCGTCTGGGGAGGTGGCCATGATGGGACTCAGCAAATTGTCCCACCCTGCCGAGGTGCTGATCTGGAACAGGCAGATCATACTATTCCCAAAGGTCTCAAAGTTAAACATGTCATCAATCCCATCTTGTTTTTTCACGTAGGCAAAGTTCGCCATACCAAAAATAGCATAGATGAACATGACTAGAAAAAGCAGGAGGCCAATGTTGAACAACGCTGGCATGGACATCATTAAGGCAAACAGTAAAGTCCTTATTCCTTTGGCTCCACGTATAAGTCGCAGTACACGTCCTATCCTAGCTAGTCTGATGACTCGAAACAGGGTTGGAGATACAAAGTATTTCTCTATGATGTCAGCGAGAACAATCCCTGAAATGAGAGATCACCAAAATCAGAAACAAGACAAGAATCGGTTGCCATAGAGTACATTTTTGGTGAAATCGAGGAAACCATCACACACAACATTATTAACAGCACTATACACACTGTCAACCTACCCACGATAGAGAGAATGATCACCACAAAGTCAAAGATATTCCATCCAATGGTGAAGAAATAGCAGCGGAGGGCAAAGAGCTTCATAACGCATTCGGCAGTGAAGATGAAGATGAAGACCAGGTTGACCTTGTTGAGGATGGATTCCATGCGCGCCGACTGCTCATCCGTCTCCACCATCATGGTCACCATGTTGACAATGATCAGCATCATGATCATTATGTCAAAGGCTTGCTTGGACACCAGATCGAAGAAGAAGGCTTGGAGAACGTTCTAGGATGGAGAAACGCAAACAGTGAATCAGTAAATAATTATATTGTCGTTATTAAAGGGGAATGCCACCCATTTAAAGAATTCACCATATGTTCTTCCTGTGACCCAGGGCAGTTCAGTCAGTATTTGTGAACACGCACCACTCTCTCCTAAAGCTAGAAATCAGCGATTTCTATGGAGAGAACCTACAATCAGTGATGTAATCGGGAAGTAAAATCTGGGGCTGCTCCATAGACAATGAATGGGGCTCTGATTTTTTGAGGCCATAAAAGGTTTGTGTAAACTCCTACACCCAAATTACATTTTAATTCTGGTTCAGACCTTCTAGCAATGCTAGAATATAAACCTCAGTTGGGTGTAAGATCTCAAACAAACACGTTTATGGCCTCATAAAGTCAGAGCCCCATTCATTGCATAAGGAGCAGCCCCAGATCCTAAATCTCAGTTACATCACTGATTGAAGGGTTCTCTCTCAGATTTCTAGCTTTGGGAGAGAGTGGTGCGTGTTCACAAATTAAAGACTGAACTGTCCTGCGGCATAGGAAGGACACATGTGAATTCTTAAAATGGGTGGCATTCCCCTTTAACATTAGGCACAAATATCTAGATGGTACTGAAAGTTATTTATACAAAAAAGAGAGATAAAAAAATGTGTAGAACTATATGATTCACCAAGAAATAGACAAGATTATATATACAAATATATATATATATTTACCGCAGGCCTTGGGATAGGCTTTTGGGGTTTTTTAGACCCTAACTTCTTCATAGCATTATAGTACTTCTTCTGTTCTTCAGTCATGAAGATATCCTGTCCACCTAAGTACAACCAAAAGCATCTAACATTATCTTTCACCGAAAAACAAGCCTTTTAAAGAAATCCTATGCTGTATAATCCGAAAATGCTGAAATTAATGTGTGACATTATGTACAGGAAGTGAGGTGTAACCATGTGTATACTCATCTTTCTTTTCTGCTGATTGAAATTATCAATAATGACACCGATGAAGAGGTTGAGGGTGAAGAAGGAGCCAAATATGATGAAGATGACAAAGTATAGGTACATATAGAGGTTGATTTCTCTGATGGGCTGTTCCTCCACCTGAAAGCAAGCAGACAATTTTAATATGTCATTGTCCTATTACATTGTCCTAATACCTTCACATTATAGGCCTGAAAACTTAATAAAAATACTTACTCCTCTAGAATCAACAGCTGCATGCATTATTTCCATCCATCCTTTGAATGTGGCCTGTGACACAATAACATTACACATCATTAATGGATTTGCAATAAATAAATAAATAAATAAATGATCATCATGATCATCATTGACTGTATGAAGAGCAATTTTAAAACAACAGCCTACTATAGCATCTGTCTCTAAGCTAATAAAAACAAGCTAATCTTGAACGGTACTCAGAGACATGCTATGCCCGTGCTCCAGTCATGACCATTTAGAAGAATACAAAGAGGACAGAGGAAACTCATTATGATGGTTTGATATGTTATTATATGTGCTAAAGACCCATCTTGGTCCTTAGCACAATATACACAAATGGCTTAAAATTTTGACCTTGTTCTGCACCAATATTCAATAGTGCAGGTCCTTAGCTGACTGTCAATCTATCCACCAAGTCTGAGCCAAATTGGAAATTGGATAAGAAATGCGTGAGACAGACATACAATCTGACACATATGAGTGATTACAATGCCCCATGCACTTCAATCACCGGAGTAATATCACACACTGTGACTTCATGCCTTTATTTGACAGCTGACATGTAAAGGTTCCTTTATAGGCAGAATGAGCCTCCTGGTTCTGTCCAATGTGATTGACATCCAAGTCAACAGTAATAAATAAAGCCATAGAGGTCCGTCTCGTAGCAGGACACACAACAGTTGGTTCTTATGCCTCTGAGGCATACAATTACAGCCTTTTATGAATATCTAGGGACAGGCTATTTCTGGATGCATAAGAAAGCTTTTGTATTGAGTGAGGTCAGGAGGGGTATCAAGCGAACAGTGCAAAACACCTTGTTGCCTGGTTACCACACCAGATCATTTGAGTGGTATTCTTCAAGAGAACAAGCGTCTTATAATGGGCTTTGACCAAAAATAGCGGCACTACTACAGTAAGTGGTCCATGGATGCTGCCATTTGGGAGATACGCAAACTCAAAAAGGGCACAGCGAGAGAAACCTACCACTTGCAGAAGCGAGAGGTAGCCGAGTCCCACGTTGTCAAAGTTGACCTTCACCCGTGTCCAGTAGAACTGGGTGTCGTTCATGGCTTGGCAGTCTGACTTGTTGTTGACCACAGAGGCGTTGTGGATGAAGCCTGTTCGGTTCACGCACTTCCCGAACTTGCCGGCGAACAGGTTGACGCCCATGATGCTGAAGATGAGCCAGAAGATGAGACACACCAGCAGCACGTTCATGATGGAGGGGATGGCTCCAATCAGAGCATTCACTACCACCTGTAGACACACACACACACACACACACACACAGAAGGTCACCGTCACAGAGTAGAAAACAGACCTTTTTACTTAATCAAGTATGTGAACTGCCAGTTTTGACATTAACTGCCATTACACAATCTTAATAAGCCAAGAAAGTCACCCAGAAAGTCTATGGAAACACCGTTAAGAAATAGGATATATCCTAATGACATCGATGTGAAGCACTGAAAGGTGTTTTAAAACACATGTCTCACCCGCATGCCCTCAAATCTGGACAGGGCTCTGAGAGGTCTCAAAGCCCTGAGGGTCCTAAGGGACTTGATGGCAGTAAAGTCAGAATACCCCAGTGAGTTTGCTACCAGGCTTATCAAGGACACCTATATGGGACACAGAAAGAAATGTGTAAAAAAAAAAATAATAATAATAATTTCAAGATAATAATATATATAAGAATGTAAAACAAACTAGAATACAAAGGTCAACTCCCATTCACTGTAACACCTTTGGAGAAAAATTAGAAACAACTAATAGAAAATGATAATGATAAGAGGAAGTTCACATGGTTCATAAAGACATCCCTCCTGTAACTTCCAAATATTTCATATCCTTCACCCAGAAATCCATCCACATCCACTATCAATACAAGTAAAAGTGTCAAACAAACCAAAATAAATAAATAAAAATCAGCCAAGAAATAATAAAAGACAGGGACTGAAGAGCCAATATTTTAGAGTTCTTTGTGTATCTTATTGTGTACTTTGGGACATTCCACAGATAGGAACACATTTACTCAATTTGTGTAATATTGATTTTGTTTGATTGTTATGATGGTATCTTTTGTCAAATTTGGGAGATATTTCCACTCTATTCTACACCCAAAACGGACGAAACAGAATGGTATTCCACTGTTGAATGGCCCCTGGATGATATATATGATTGAAAATGGCATGATGTCAATGAATTAGAGAATCATGGATCGATGATGACAAAACACAGACAAGTATGCAAACAAGTACAGCAGTGTAAATGCCTACATACTTTGCTATATATGCATATGGAATATGTATATATATGAAATAGAGTGAGATTTTATAAAGAATTTTAACAAATCTTTCATGCCGAATTTGTTTCCCAATTTGCATCCAAATGATCCAAATAAGTTCATGAAAAGAATTTAGGGCTATTAAGGTCCCAACGATCTGTATTTCTTTATAAAAGTCTATTTAGATGGATTTGTCCAATATATCTAAAGAAGATACTAAAAATCTAATGTTCTGATAGCGCAACAAAAGAAGTCTTTGGCTCCAAAAAAGTACAGAAAGCAAATACAAAAGAAAAGTGAAGGAAATTAGGCTAGTTCTTCTCATAGAAAGGAAAGAGAGGTAGATAGTCAACAATCTCTGTGATGGTCACCAGCACTGTCAGCTAATTTCTGCTAGGCAGTTAGGAGGACACAATAGTGGTTAATTCAATCAGTACATTTCTATTCGACTGTTCATCAATATTTTAACCAGTTTATTTCTAAGTTTACTAGGGCTGCTCCCTCTTGGTCTGTTTGTTGACCAAAACGTTAGTTGATTTGTTGATATTTATGCTGAGTTAAGATATTTTCTGAAAAATGATAAGAACATCTCATGAGATTTAAAGAGGTATTTCTGCATGTGGGAAACACTCACTAAGAATTTGTTTAGTCGAGGACAGCCCTAAAATTTACATCATGTCAGTTTATCAATTTGTTTATCAATCAATTTTGAGGTTACACTAAGCTAAATGACTGTCAGATCTTCTGTAGATAAACCTTAGAATACTTATATGGTCGTGCCTTTGTATATGATATAAAAGCCAAGGCCCTGTATTCAACGGGATCGACCGAGAAAGAAAGGATTTACTTACAAAACACTTCCTGATGATTAACAACTAATTAACCTGTGTTTGAAGACAAGACAGTGGCTTTTAATATCGCAACGGAGAGCACTTACGAGTGAAGAAACACAGAAGCATTTGTGATGCGGATGCGACGCTCCGACCCCTGAAGGCCATACTCACCTGGGAGGACCAGCTAACTAGCACTTACCCTAACAATAGAGCGGTCTGTGGCGATCTGTGCAACAGCGGGTGAAATCAGAGGAAGTTAAGTGACGGCTATGGGACTAAAGCCCTTGGGCACTTAAGTCCTCTTGTTATCAGTTCAGAACACTGCACTCATCTGCAGGACCAATGCACTCAGCGCTACACTTGACATGAAGCTGGTAACTAACTGGTGTTACTTGTATCATTTTTCCCCCCCAAGCGTTTGTCATGCCGCACATATGGCACTAGAGCAACTTGCATCTGGCCAGACAACAGTTTGATACAAGGGGTTGATATTGTGGTAATAAAAACAGAGGAGGCAGTATGGCCTAGTGGAGGCAGGATGGCCTAGTGAAGGCAGGATGGCCTAGGGGAGGCAGGATGGCCTAGAGGAAAGGAGGCTGACCAGTAACCGAAAAGTTGCTGGTTCGATCCCTGGCATCGTCAGGAGGGTATATTCCAGCTGTGAGCTGGTGACTGAATGGTGACT
>OMKL01064129.1:9134-31279 GCA_900302295.1 Parasudis fraserbrunneri | reverse complement strand
AAGGGGTTAAGAGGTCTGTGATATCAGAGGGGGCCAGTCCATTCAGGACCCTAAAATCAATCCTAAAGCGAACTGGAAGCCAGAATAGGGCTAATATGGTCCCTCTTTTTGGTACCAGTCAGAAGCCTGGCTGCAGCATTTTGAACCAGTTGCAGGCGGGACAAGGACAATTGGCTGATCCCAGTGTACAGGGAATTACAGTAATCAAGCTGGGAGATGATGAAAGCATGGATTACTTTTTCCAGATCACTGACCGAAAGGAAAGGTTTTATTTTTGCAATGGTCTGGAGCTGAAAGACTGGATTTTACTACTGCATTTACCTGATGATGATTGCATTTTTCAAACATAAAGGCAGAGTCAAATATCACACGAAGGTTCTTGGCATAAGGCTTAAGGTAGGTGGACAGTTGACCTAAGCGGTTGGTGATCAGTTTAATGGAATCTGGGGGGCCACAAATAATAACTTTGGATTTTCTCTCATTTAGTTGGAGGAAGTTTTGAACTATCTGACATTTAATGTCTTCAAGGCAGTCTTAGAGACGGTTAAGATTAAACTGATTTTCACTGAGTTTCAGGGGGAGATAGAGATAGTTGTCATCAGCATAGCAGTGGTAGGAAATGTTGTGTTTCTGAATGATTTTACCATGTGGTAGCATGTAGATAGAGAAGAGAATGGGACCTAGGATGGAACCTTGTGGGACCCCACAGGAGAGATTGACTAGAGAGGAGGCAAAATTGCCTATATTGACTGAGAATGTTCTGTTACTGAGATAGGAAGAGACCCAACTCAAGGCAGTGCCCCCAACACCAACCCCATGCTCAAGATGGTCAATTAGAATGGTGTGATCTACTGTGTCGAAAGCGGCACTGAGGTCTAGAAGAATTAGAATAGCACAGTTACCGGAATCAACAGTGAGGAGCAGGTCATTGTAGACTTTCAGTACTGCAGACTCGGTACTGTGAGCCACCCTGAAACCTGATTGAAATGTATCCAGGATGTTGTTTTGTTCTAAATAAGGCAACAGTTTGGACAGAATTACCTTTTCTAGAACCTTGGATAGGACGGGTAGTTTTGATATGGGTCTGTAACTGCTAGGTAGCACAGGGTCTAGGTTGGGCTTCTTTTTTTTATTTTTTAGAAGGGGTTGGACCACAGCGTGTTTGAAGTAGGATGGAACAGTGCCGGTGGCTAGAGAGTTGTTCGTGATGGAGAGGATGCTAGGACCAAGTACGTCAAAGGCCTCCTTTCGAAGACGAGAAGGGACAATGTCAAGGGGGCAGGTGGTAGATGTCTCTATGAGTGAGGATCATGAGATGGGTTGGAAACAGTTCAATTGGACAGAGCATGCTAGAGACAGTTGGCTCTTGGGTGGGGACTACAATGTCTGATTTAATGTGTTCAACTTCTTTTTATGAAGAACTGTAAAAATTCTTCACATTTAGAATAGCCATAGAACAGTCTGGCTGTGTCAGGGGGGGAGGGCAGGTGAGAGAGTTTATGATACTGAAGAGGACCTTAGGGTTATGGCAGTTCTTGGAAATGAAATCAGAGAAATGTTTTGCTCTCGCTGCCTTAACTGCCTCTTGATATTTGAAAAGATGGTCTCTTAAAATTTCGAAGGAAATTTGGAGCTTATCCTGCTTCCACTTACACTCAGCATTTCTGCCTTCCCTCCTTAGGGCTCTGGTGGTGTCATTAAGCCAAGGTTGAGTTTTAGGCTTATGCTTTTTTACTTTGAGGGGGGCAACAGAGTCAAGAATGGAGGAGGCGGTGGTATTGAACAGGGAAGTAAGTTCCTCTGTGCTGAGTTGGGGTGGAGAGGCCTCAATAGTGCAGGTATAAGGAGCAACTATGAGGGCAGCAGAGAACAAACTGACAGTGGCAGAGTTAATGTAGTGAGAGCAACGAACAGGGAGGAGAGATTTTGAAGGCAAAACAGTCAAGAGATACGTTAAACATAATGGTAGTATGATCGGAAAGACATGGGTCAATTATTTCCAAGTTGTAAATGGGAAAACCAGATGACAAAACCAGGTGAAGCATATGACCTTGGTTATGAGTTAGGCCAGTGATACGTTGGGTGAAACACAAGAGCAATTAATAAAGGATCAACCGTTCCCACTTTAATTAACTCCACCTTGAAACTTGACAAAGAATCCAGGGTTAAACGGTGCCAATTAAAAAAACTGGTAGACATTCGCCGCTCCCAGAAGGTCTAGGCTTGTTGAAAAACTCTCAGCTCGGAGGACAGTTTAACAAGTGGACCAGGCTCACCAATGTTCTACCAAATTTCTTCAAATCTAGTCCACGAGAGGTGAAGAAGTAATTGAGAATAAACGTCTTATTGGATAGCAACCTCAAATTAATCAGAGCCAGCTTGACTGGGGCAGCATATCAGTTTCCTGACAGCGCTCCCCCGGCAGAGAGTGGAGGTTTTGGGAGTCTACACCGCCAAGTTTAATGATTAGCCTCGCAGGGAGCTCGCAAGAAAACGTCTCCATCGGGTTTGTGTCCAGAACTGGTCTGAGAAAGGCGTACCTAGTTTCCAGGGAGCACTGAGGGATGAAACGAGATGACTGCCCAGGTCAGACAGCAGGGAGCTGAAGAATGTAAGACGATGCCAGGTGAGGGGGGAGGGAGCGGGCAAAGATCCTCAGCCTGACAGAGGCACCTACTTGTTTTCCCCACCTCCTTGTGCATTTGCTCCAATGTTGGCCTCCATGGGGCAGGTAGCATGTACCTGTGGGGAGCTGGGGAAGTAAGGGATGATGGCAGATCCTTTCCCCAGGATCTGGGGCGCACAAATCCACAAAAGAGGCTTGAATGTTCAATAGTGTTTGTTGATCATACAATTGTTGTTTGAGCATTTTGAACACAGACATAAACAGAGCGAGGATAAGCATAAGAGGTAGCAGACGACGACAAGCAGCCAGACATAGGTGCGGCCATCATACTCCCCAGCAGTTGAGAGGATCACAAGGAACACAAGGATTCAGTGTCCTCCGATGACATCACTGGAGGACATATTCTAAATCATTAACTCTCAGTAACTGTCAAACTAAATGAATGTGTGCAAAGCTGTTCACAGTTTTGGGATATGTGTAAGATTATGTGTAAAATAAATCAGCATTGTTTTTTGGTGAAGTGCCCCTTTAACAGAACATTCCGGGGCACTTGTATTGAAAATTCCAATGTTGAGTCTAATACACACACTGCACCATAATAGAAAATATGATTCAAAGTAGACTATTACTCTCTTTGACTGTAATACCCACAGATTTCTCTAACATGTTTTTAACATCAAAGCAAATACAAATTATAGCTGACAGTCAAAACTATCGATTAATTCCTGTAGCCTTTTAGGCCCAATCCGTGAACCAAACACAGACAAATGGGGCCCCACAACCCACCAAAAAAAGAAATAGGAACACAGACATGTTTTAGTTCTTTAGTTGACTAACTTAGTTGTTGATACAAAGACTAACATAATGCAACAGTTACTAAATTCGTTTTTGTCCATCTATATTCTTCGGCTGTTCACTCGAGTTAACAGATGGATATTCTATACATTTACAATTAATAGGTTAAGAAAGTTCTAAAAAGCTTATTTTCCATCTACAGATAAAACTCTTCAAGAATGTATGTGAATATGCCCCACATTTTAGTGGTCATAACAATTCCAGATACAACTGATGCTTCACAGAGGTGGACATAAATATTATTTACTTTATTTCCCAGAAAATGTTATAGCAGTCAACCTTATTATACAATAATGACATCAGAAACATTCCCCTGAGTTAGGCGTCTTATTTTTCCCATTTTGATAAATAAGTTGGTATGTTAATATATTCAAATGCAATATTATTCTAATTTTGTGTCACTTAGTTAAAGAATAAAAATCCCTTAATAAACCGACAAAAATATTTTTTAACATATAGAATACATTCTTTTTAGCTTTTAGCGGAGGGCAAAGTTCTAGTTAGTTCTCACACAAGGGAGCCATTTTTGAGCCATCTCAGAAG
Source organism: Parasudis fraserbrunneri (assembly GCA_900302295.1). NCBI lineage: Eukaryota > Metazoa > Chordata > Actinopteri > Aulopiformes > Chlorophthalmidae > Parasudis > Parasudis fraserbrunneri. The sequence goes on along the minus strand of OMKL01064129.1, from coordinate 27,255 downwards.
AATTTGCTCACTTCTCAGTTTCATCAGAGAAGAAACTGTGAGGAAATGAACCAAGAGGTAGGTCTGATCCCTGCACTGAACACTGATCATCTTCAGGAAATCCTTGTATACATCCATTTCACCACTGTTCCCTAATGACAAGAAAAGCAAAAGGAAGATACTGTATTACACATTACAATAAATTTAAAAGAGCATGAAAGATGGGGATAAACTCAGGTTATAGGGCATCCATAAAGTTATATTATATTCATTTGAAGTCTATTAGTCTGAAATGAGCCAGGTGTATAAATATTCTGTACTTCTGACCCCTTTCACAGTGCAATGAGCACTCAGCATTTCTGAAGATTTCTCAACTGGCAAGAGCAGATGTTGTCACTGGGCGTTGCATGGAGGAACAGGCAGAGATAAGGCCAAACCAACAGGCTGCGGTCTTCACGTAATCTGCCTCATCATACTGTGCTATTCATATGGGAGTGCTGACTCTTATGCTGAATGGTTAAAGACGTTTCTGTTGCACCACTCCCAAGAGTTAAGTCTCTGGCAGTCCAGGATGTTTTCCCATTTCTCTGAGGTGCCTGTTCAGCCTTCTGACCAGACGGTGCCACCTAGTGATCAAAAGAAGCAATTGATCATTGAACATCACTAAAAAAAACAAAAAAACATTGTTTTTTTCCCCCTCAAATATTTCATCCAGAAAAATTATGGGTTTCTGAGATTGGGTTTAGTAATACAGATAAATCATAGGTCAATTATTTTCCATCACCTGAAAATCCTATAGTTATCAAGGGATCAACAACTACATCATTAATGTCAATACATTGTGCTAACAAAAGGTACATCCCAACCCCCTCAACATCCCCCTCAAATCGCTCCCTTGTTATGCGGCTATTATGCTGTCCCTTAAGCAAACCAGGCAAGACCATCTTTTCTCCCAGACCTTAGTTTAAACTGTGGCAATGAAGTGCTGGCCTTTCAATCATACAGATCAACAACTCAAAAAGACTGCTGAACGGGTGCTCAGTCCTAAGAATTACAAATAGTTCCAATAGAAAGAGGGTTCATGATGGCAGCTTAATCCCTCCAAGGATCTGTATTATGCCGATGCGTTTTGAAGGTAAAACTCCTTTGTCATGGCACACAATGTTAAAACTCCTCTAAGGAAGGGGATTTACATTTCCCATCCAACAATAGTTTTCAATTGGTGTGCTGTTGGTGCAATCTCTGGTGTACCTTGAGATTTTTAAACAAATGCAGTGAAAATCAATGCCAAACTAAATTATTGCAGTTACTACATCTAAATATTCTTTCAAGCTTTTCCCTTCAAGTCTATGCAAAAGTCAAGTAGTTCATTGCATTCGGTATCCCTGTTCTATGGTCACACAAGGATTTTCAACCAATTAATACATGGGTGTGCCATTGAATTTTGTTGTTTAATTTAAGTGTGCCTTGGCATCAAAAAAGTTGAGAACATCCCTATACAGCTGTACATGCTCAGTTGTGATCACTGTTGACAATCAGTGATGATCCATGGTTACTGATTACTATGGACACTGGACAGTCATAACTGCTGAGACAAGTACAGACTAAAAACGAGAATGCACACATCTTACTTTTCCTGTGTGTCGTTGTACTTATTCACTCTCTCTGCCTCTGCCCTCTTTTCCTTCATCCAGCGCTGTAACAGTTCCTCCTTCTCCCTCCGGGCCTCCGCCAGCCCCTCCCTCAGCTCTGTCTGCTCAGAGAGCAGAGCCGCCAGCTCCTTGGATTGGGTCTCGATTGTGAACTCGCATTCTGATAGGGTGGCCTTCAGCGAGTTATGCCCCTTGGCCAGAGCCAGAGCCTCTTTACGGTAGCGGGAAACCCTTAAAAGACAACGAATGATATGGTGGGCATTCTATCTTATAATACTGTTTTTACTGAAACTTCCAGAGAATCAGAGTATACTTTCAACACAGTGGTGCACCAATTGTGGCCTAGCCTTTATAGGCTTGTTCAGACAGACAGACAGACAGAGACAGACAGAGAGACAGACAGACGCCGAACAGGGCTAGGATGAATCATGTCACTCATTTTCCCCACTAATACTGTTGCTGCGATTCTCCTTGCATCTCGTCAACAACAACAGAGATGGTTTCACAGTCAGGCAATAATTTAAGACCTGCGGAACACTTGAGCCTTTGTCTGGATATAGCCCTTGAAAATCCCATTTGGCCCTTATGTGGAAAAGTGGTTATTGATAATAGTTAGTGGTAGTTGCCGATGAGGTGGGAAAATGTGACCTCGCAATCCCATACAGGTCAACTTTAATTTGGCTGAAAGGTGACTAATACCTCTGACTATACTATAGCCAGTAAAAATAACTACGCTACCAGTTAGTGATCTTGTTAGCATCCACTGACTGTGACTGCAAGTTCTGCTGGTCAGCCTCTTCTACCCATCATTGGGCTATAATTTCACATGGTACTTTGTTTTGATCCTTTGTTATGAAGGCCATGGAAAGCACCACTTGGTCATTTTTATTTATTGATTGATTATTTATTATTCATTGATTGATTATCCACTCACAGTGACTGCCAGTACTGAAGCTCGGCTTCTTTCATATACAGGCCACTGGTCAGGTCTGAGACACTCTGAGACAGCTGGGGAGGAAAAGAGCAGAGGACGGATCAATTGGTTGTTTACAATTAGCTGACTGGGTCGTGTAACTAGGTTACAAAGGTTCAATCTGAAACAGATTACATAAGTCAATAATGAACAGTTACATGATGCTGGTGAATGTATCCCATCTTTTCTAACAGGTGTCATTGTGTGTTTGTGTGTGGGGGTTGATTCCTGGCACACAGAACTCAACAATATGGGTCTCAAATAGGTATCTAAAATATATAGCCTACATAGGTATGTAGTGATGTGGTATCGTTATTTTCATGGTGGAACCCACCCTTACTAAAAAAGTATCATGGTATTTCCAAAAAAGTATCATGGTATTTCAAATGATGGAATTACCATTGTTATCATGGCTTAAATTGCATTATACCATGGTATTATTTAAGTACAAAACTGGTAAAATACATGATTTTACCATGGTAGTGGCATGGAAAATGATTTAACCTATGCAATGGCCGGCACCATGGTAAAACTGAAAATACCATCAAACTACCATGATACTTTTTCGTAAGGGCAGATACCCTGTAGGTCATATGCATAAAGCCTTGAAAACCAATCTAGGACCCTTGGGCAGATGATGACATGGTGCATTAACTGGTCCATAAACTGGTGTCAGGTCGTTACTCCTACAGCATGTACCCTGATCATTCGCTCTTAGCATTTGAAGAGAGCGACCGAATCAGGAGAAAAATCTTGACTCACCTTTTCTACCAGGTGCTCACTCTCTCTGAGTTGGAGTTGATGCAGTCTGTTGTTACCGACATCAATCCTACCTCCCTCTAAACTGCATAACAATAAGGTTTAGAAATTAAATGAAAATAAACAAACAAACAAACAAACGTGAGACCAACTGGCCAAGTAGCCTACCACAGTTATCATCTGACCGATAGATCTAACCTCTTCGTGTGGACGTCATCCCAAATTTCCTTGCGGAATTCCAAACGTTCTGCCAGTTGAGACACTAGAAAATGGGGTGGATTTCAGTCAAAATTACTTCAATCAATGAGACACATGAAAACTTGGTTTCTCTCTAATATTCATCTTACAACGTTTGAAGACGCCAACAAATGGGTCTTTCTCCAATGTGTCTCTCTTAAACAATTGCGCGCGCACGTGATTTTGCCAGCTTTCCATTGAAACGGGCACAAAACGTTTAAATCTGCTAAAGATGCTGGGTTTCAGGCTGCCAACGTCTTCAACTCTATGACTTGTTATTTTTGCAAAGACCAAGGACTTAATCGTCTTCAAGAAGTAATTTGCTGGGTTGGCGAAGCACAAACAGAAAAAGTGGAGCCACTTTAGAGCTCCTCCTTCACTCAGCTGACATTCCTAAACTCTTCTAGCCGTCCCTCCCATGTGAGAGGGAGCAGGGATGGGATAATAACTTAGGCTATCTCTGTCTTCTGTTTTTTTTAATTTAATTTAATTTTTTAAGTTATGCAACGTTTTGAGTAGCAACTTTATTTCTTACATATTTAGCATAACCTATAAATAGTAAGTTGTATTTTATCAATGATAGAGCCTACAACGAGATATGTCACAGTAATCCCCTCTCATGACTTGTTGATGAGATTAGAAAGCTGATCATCCAAATCGTGTTCTGATTGGTAATACATAATGATAATTATGCAAAATCTATCCAAATGCTATATTATTTTCTACACTAGCCTACTCTTACTCCAGAATTTCACTGAAGTACTTTTATATGACTAGTAGCCTAGAATCATTTCCCTATCTGGTTATTTTCCCTAACTACAATGTTATCACGAGTAAATAAGCACAAGAAAGCACAAGCTCACTTAGGAGCCAGCAAAAATAAATAAATAAACATATATATATATATATTCACTGCACATTGTACTTGATGTGTAATGGAGTATGTGACAAATAAACTTGACTTGATTAGATTAGATTAGATTCAAATTTATTGTCATTATACAGCACAAGTACAGGACAACGACTTGACTAAATATGATATAATATAATAGCTGCAAGAGCCTTAAAGGAACACTCCACCAAAAAAATAATGCGGATTTGGCTGATTATGCTCTAACTCTTGGGAGAATGGCCCGACATAACTAAAAGAGATCCAAATAAAAAATCTAATCAAATCAGATCTCACACATATCCCAAAACTATAAACTGTCTTGCACAAATAATTTGGTTTGAGAGTTATGAATTAAACAGTTAAGATGTGGACTGTCATTATGATTTAGGCTATATTGTTCCTAGAATTATAAGAAGGATGGGTCAGTGTCATAAACCTTCGAAAATGGCTTCCCTCATTACCACTTGCACATACCACGTTACAAATCACATTGTAAGAAGTAACGTTGTCTCCCAGTGCTTAATAACTTCCATGAGAAAAGGCTTGACCCGTCGTCTTCTTATAATTCTATTCCAGGAAGTAATAAATACACCTCAGTTAAATGACTTTAGTGAGTGATTAAACGTTCCTAAGGTATATGCAAAGGCCTTGATATATATATTTTTTCATTTTCATGATTTCACTGAGCTGTGAGTATTACTTCCTGGAAATAATCAAGGGAGGTAAATGGAGGAGATGTTGTTGTGTCATATTGTGTCATATTGGAGTATAACACATGCACAGTTAGAATTTGGCTGATATTTCATTGACTCCACCAGCGCAATCTGAGCATGCACCATATCCCCATCTTCCATTGGATGGCTGACTGGTGACAGCCTGCATTTATTAGCCTTGGAAATAATGTACATCATAATGACATAACATGTTCCAACTCTTTCCATTAGACTCCAAATGACTCTCAAGCCAAATTAATTTGTTCCAGATGGTTTATAGGTTTGGGATAGCCCATGTGTGAAATTATGAGCATAATTAATCAGTTTTATTATTTTGGTGGAGTGTCCCTTTAAACGACATTTCTGGTAGTCTCTGTACTTTTCTGGAAAAAATATAAACAGTACGAACTGTGACTAAAAGTACTTCCTGGTCATTTCAGCAGGTCATCAATTGTCGGGGCAACAATGATGGACAATTAGTACATCCGTTACTTTTCAAAATAAAAGACAACAGATATTTTATAATCTATATTGATCGAAATACATTACATCATATAATTCTATAAAATTGAAGTTGGCGATAGATGCAGAAATATAGTAGTGGATGAATGTAGCTAACGTATTAAAAAAAATCGGTGTGTTTATTACACACGAGAGACTTTTATTTTTGTCTCACACCGGAAATCTTTATTTTAACTTTATTCTTATGAATTGCTTTACTCTCTTACGTGTAGTATGCGTGTGTACAGCGTCTGATGCAGAGCAGATGAGAGGAAAAGGTGGTTGAGCTGTGTTAAGTTGTTGTGGCTAAACATCTTCAAACAAAACTGTCTTTCGTATGAGTGTTAATGCAGCAGATTTAGTTGAGTGAATGGCGGTGTAGCTAGGTTACTGTATTTGCCATCCTCACTAGCTGTCAGATCTGCTCGTTAGCTTGTCAGGCTAACAAACTAGCTTTAGCAAGGTTAGCTGACGCTAGCGACATTGTCGGCATCTTTTGCTTGCTTTTGCTATTAAAGCAATGGATGACTTGTCTTGATGTCGGTAACTACATTGACGTTTAGGTTGAACGGTTAACAGTTTCACAGTAACGTTAATCATGAGCGCGTCGTCGGGGAGTCGAGAAGATGGGATCCCTTCGGATCTTTCAAAAGAAGCAAATGTTTCTGACGGCGGGGGAGAGAGCAGCAGACTGGTGAGTTGACCCCTCTAGCCTGTGTGACTGAATACGTATTAATCAAAACACCCTGCCCCACCTCGCTCTGGCTCTCGTAACGTCAACTGGTAATAGCCAGGTAACGTTAACGCTGTAACATCAGCTATTAATCTTGACCACACTATCTTCTTGTGTCTTGGAGGAGTCTGATGTATGCCCGGGCAGCAACGAAGTGAAGAGCAGCGCTGTGGTGAAGTACTCTGCTGCACCTCCTCCTACTACCTACGCACTACTGCAGGAGAAGACAGACTTGAAGCTGCCTCCTGCCAACTGGCTGAGAGAGAACCCCCAGCTTGGGACTGCAGGAACCACTGTGCTAGGGTCCAGTAGCAAGAGCAAGCCATTTTCCAGGTGTAGCATTCTGTAATCTTGCATTCTTGGCATGGCAGCTTAGACACATCTATGCACACATCTATGCCCTCATAAAGGTTGATCATATTTCCATGCCACCACATGCAAGCATTGAATTTCCTGAACGTCTGCTCTTTCTTCTACTTTTTCAGTTTTGGGATGGCATATGACTTCATTGACTCCATAGGGGACGATGTTGACGTGGTGTCAGACTCTGAGGTAGGCAGAACTGTTGGAGATTACATGGCTTTACTTCGTTTTCTGAAACACGCCCGCAGAACTGATATGTAGCTTGTTTTCTCTCCTACACAGAATATCAAGAAGCTGTTGAAAATCCCCTACAGTAAGTCCCATGTCAGCATGGCTGTCCACCGCGTGGGGAGGACACTCCTGTTGGATGAACTGGACATTCAAGAGCTCTTCATGAGGTCCTCTCAGGTACAGAGATTCTCAAACTTTATCCTACGTACAGTAGGACAGAGTTGCGTACCTCTGCTGGGGATTTTCATCTGAGGAAATGTTCCCATGTTATTTGATTTTGTGGATAATGGTACATGGACTGAGAGAAACATTTGATCAGAATACCTTCTTTTTTTTTTTTAAGAAGAGTGGGCAGTCCACATGTTGTTGTTTATGGAGACAGTTGGAAGGCCAGCAGGGATACTTGTGGTTCCGGAGGTGGGGGTCTTAAAGGATAAGGCCGGTGCAATTGTATCTTTTTCTTATTGTTAACATAGCCTATGAAAAGACCAAAACCTTCAATGCATTTCTTCTATTTACAAGTGTGGTCCAACTACTTTATGAAGTGACAGCAATTGCCTCGGAAGTATTTCCGGTTCAGGCAGACTCGAGGCAATCGCTGTTGCATCATGAAGTAGTCCTGGGAAAAAGTACGATCCTCACCTTCACCACAATGATGAATTATACTGACCAAAACAAACAGTACAGCTCTGTGACTTGTTTTAACGGTTTTTGGACAACAATAGAGTTCCATGACATCTGGATATGAGCTCTGCTGTTGGCTGGATGGCCCATACTATTCTGGGCACAGAATACCTATTTTTACAGTATCTTACAAGGATAAAATAAAAGACAAATCGAACTGTTTACCATTTGACCCCAGTTTAAATACTGAAGTGCAGGCAGACAGCTCTGTTGGAATCTGTCGATGCAAACTAAATTGGCTGATAATTGATAAGAGATTAAACATGGTCACTTGGTTTGAGAAACAGTAAGAGGTCAAAGCCTGTAACGTGCTACATCAATTTACGTACATTTGCCACATAGCAAGTGGGCAACCTGGGTTTTCCTCGTTTTTTTTTTTTTAATGACGTGCCTAATCCGCCTGTCTGCTTCTCTGTGTGTGGTTGCTTGCAGACAGGAGATTGGACATGGCTAAAAGAGTTCTACCAGCGGCTGATAGATCAGAAATGGCAGAGGAAAAAGAAGAGCAAAGAACACTGGTACCAGAAAGCAATCCTGTCCAAGTTCCTCTACTACAGGTGAGTTTGTTTGATCACTCTCACGATGGAGAAATCACGTTTGGAGTTACATTAGGTTTCCTCTTCATCTACCAAATGGCACCTCCCTCCCTCTAACACTGTTGTTTTCCCCATTCCCCTGTCTCTTCCTCCTCCAGTATAAATGGCGATGGAGCTGCAGAGCCCGTGCCAGACAACCCAGAGGAAGAGAGTGGAGCGGAGGAGTTCAGTCCTTCCTGGCCTGCCACCTTCACCAGCACACCATCTGACTCTGAGGAATCTGCTGCTCCCAAAGAGGTGGCTGAATGACATACAGTTAGTGGGAATCATTAGCAGTACAGCAAGATCTGAGATTTACCATATTGTTTGACCTTTAAAAAACCTTTGTTTTCCCAAGTTGATTCTTATCTAACACCAATGTTTAAGTGGTTGTGCATGTGACATTACTTTTAAGGGGGTTCACACTGTACATCGTTTGTTACAGAGATGAATTAATGAAACCAATGTATTATGAAATGAAGCAGCATCAATGCTGCCAAATTTGACTGTCTGTTGAATGGCTCCCTGTGTCTATTTGTTTTATTTGCCTGCACTTACAGTGTGTCTGCTACTGTATCTGCAGGAGGGTGTTTCTGTGGACAGCAAGTTCGCTCTGGGCCAGGTGACGTCCGTCCCCAAGGAGCAGAATCTGCCGACACTCTTTGATGAGGGGGAGAACGGTCAGGTATGACAAAGTTGTAACCCCTCTCCATAATATACTTCTAGTGGCCAGAGCTCATGGCAACACATTTTTGTTGTGCCAGTATACATGTTGTATACATTAGTTAGTTAGTTAGAACCTTTATTTAACCAGGCAAGTTGACTAAGAACACATTCTTATTTACAGCAACGGCCTGGGGGAGTAGTTGCAGGGGGAGGGAGGTTACCAATGATATCCGCAAAATTAAGTGGGAGGGATGATTAGGTGGCCTTGATGTCGGAGACCTGATTAGGAATTTGGCCAGGAATTTCGGGGAACCCCTTAATCTTTGCGATAGGCGCCCTGGGTTCTGTAACGACCGAATTCACCTCGGTTTAACGTCTTGTCCAAAGGACAGGTAATTGGTACATATTATACCAATATACTTTGTCATATTCCATACCATTACCAGGCCTTCATTGTAAATAATAATCTGTTCTTAACTGGCTTGCCTGGTTAAATAAAGGATAGGAAAAAAAATAAAGTATGAAAATGATATAGTTTTCACTAATGCGGGCACTGCTATCCAAATCTCTGGCAGTATAATAACAATTTCCCTTCCCTTTCTCATTGGACAGGGTTTAAGGAATGACTTTGTGCGTAACATCATGTGGACGTTTGAGGACATCCACATGTTAGTTGGGTCCAACATGCCTATTTTCGGAGGAGGACGCTACCCGGCCGTCAGTCTGCGACTCAGGTTAGAATGGAAGAAGCAGCACATTACCGTAAGGCTCCCATCCCGAATTGTGTTTTATTTTTTTATTTTTTTTACACGGCGGAAACATGGATCTGTTTGGTGAAACAAACACCATTTGGGAACATTATAGCAGTGTGCGTATTTTATTACGCACTCAGTAAAATGTTTCCATCCCACATCTGGTCACACCGTCTGTTTTTATTGTTCAAAGAATACCCTGTTTTAAATCATTTGCTTTTCCTTTTCCCTTTAAACCAAGTCCAATCTAACCTAGAGTATTCTCTCTGTCTCTCTCGCTCTCTCTCTCTCTCTCTCTCTCTCTCACTCTCTCTTGGTGTAACTTACTGTCAGAAAAGGAAAGTAAAATGTAAGCTGATAAATTATATTCTGGGGCAAGTAAAGATTGCAATTTACATGAGCAGGATGAATGAGAGGGGAGAAGTGTGGGGGGGGGGGCAGGTGCAAAGGGTTTATAAGGGGTTGATGAGAGCTAGGCTTAAATTGGATTTCTAATGGTATATGGTAATGAAAGGGTTTTGAAAGATTTGGGCTCATAGGGGAGCCTACTGTAGAGTTGTGAAGGGGAAACTCTTTTTGGTAGATGTGCTATAGTAGAAGTACTTAATTTATGATTTTGTATAAATTTTAAGATACTGTGTTAATGTGTATTAGTGTATGAGTTGCAAGTGCACAATAAAGGCTGGTTACAAAGCGTTCTCTCTCCCTCTCCTTCTCTCTCTCTCCCTCAGGGATAACAATAAGCCAATCAACATTCTGACGGGTATTGACTATTGGCTGGACAATCTGATGTGCAATGTTCCAGAGCTTGTCATGTGCTTTCATGTCAATGGCATCGTCCAGGTAAACCCCATATTGGCTTTCGTCCAGTAGGCTTATTGCTGACAGTATGATCTGATTCATGATGTTCATCTCTTTTATGAATTGAACATTCAAAGGATTATGTAATGGTGGTTACTGGCCATTGAAAGTTATAGGAGGTCTAGAATTCCAAGATCGAATTCCAAGAGAACATAAAAAAGAAATCGTATAATTTTTGTCTCATCATCAAAGTATTCACATAGCAGATATTTTCTATGCTCCAAAATCATTATATTTGTCGCTCTCTTTGCAGAAATATGAGATGATTAAGACGGAGGACATCCCCGACCTGGAGAACTCCACCTTCTCCACCAGGGTGGTGAAGGACATCGCTCAGAACATCCTCTCCTTCCTCAAGTCCAACTGCACTAAAGAGGGCCACACCTACTGGCTCTTCAAAGGTGGGAGCAACAGATGATCAGTAACTATTTTCTAGGAGGAGAACGTAATTTTGTCATATCGCTGCTGTCTGGTGAAAACCTCATACAGAATCTCCAATTTCTGTGATTTTAATTTCATTACTTGTGTTAAACGTTAACATCGTTTTCTATGTTGTGATTGTGTAGTGTGACCCCTAGGACCATGAAGCCCAGTCATAACTTAATGTTGTATACCTTCAACAATGCATTGGTGTCAATCTGAAAACCAGGTTAATTCCTGAAAAAGTTGACCCCTTTTAGAAGTACAAGGTTTTTGCCTGACGGCAGTGATATGTAGATCTGTCTTTTTGATCATCACCACCTTTCTCCTCTCTGTCGTCACCGGTCACCATGTTTCCTCAACCCCTTTGTCTCTTTGCTCCTCAGCCAGTGGCAGTGACATTGTGAAGCTCTATGACCTTACTACGCTATGTGAGGAGGCGGAAGAGGAGAAATGTCAGAATCCCTTCACCCTCCCCGTGGCCGTGCTGCTATACAAGTAGGTTTCCTGGAGACAGACGGGAATGCAGTCCCTGTCTCCATCATGTTAGTGGGTGAACGGGGTAGTCTTACAGAGCAACTGGTTATTCAAAACCAACCGATGGAACTAGTAGTCGCTGTGTTGCTAAGGTAACTGACTGACCGTACCGTTGTTTGTCTGTGTGTAGAGTGGCCAGTAACATGATGCTGAAGGCCAGTCAGAACAGAAAGCACTATGGGACTATCAGAACTCTGCTCCTGAACTGTGTCAAGCTGCTGGACCAGGAAAGACACCCGCAGGTAAAATCATGGCTGGGTACTTCCTTGCTACCAGTAGAGAATCAACACTGAATTTATGCCATGAGAATACTAGGAGTTGGACTGGACTTGACTCCCCTTTCCTGCTCTCTGTTCAGATCATCGCCTCGGCCCACTACATGCTGTCAGAGCTGTTCCAGCTGGACGAGGCACCGGAGGAGGACGGAGGGGAGTCGCTGCGGGCCGGCGGTTCTGAGGACAGTTACAGCGATGAGGGAGAGGAAGAGGAGGAGGAGGAGGAGGAGGAGGAGGACGATGACGACGATGAGGACGAGGACGAGGAGGAGCTGCCGGAGGACAGCGATGAGAACGGCTCCTACAGCACCTGCTCTGATCCGCCGGGTGACAGCAAAGCGGTGGCTGTGATCCGCTCAGTGGGGGAGCTTTCAGTCCCAGAGAAATACAAGTCTACACACCAGATCAGAGTGAGTTCTGCTCTCACATGTCCGCCTGGTTCCCGTCGTCTGCATTGAGTGGGGCAGTCATCCACTAAAGACGTTGTTAAATTGTTGGTGTTGAAGTTTGTAAAATTGTGTTTCCCACGTGACTGTCTCGCAAAATAAACGCAGTAGTAAAGGAGGACCTCTTCAAATCTGTTGCCTCCTAAAGTATTTCTTGTATTTCTAAAGGGAAAGGTTAAGGAGCAGCACAAGAAAGAAATCTGAATGCATGATGTGTGAAAATGCTCACCCCTACGTTAAATCTGTAGTGGTACCATGTGCCCCTTTTCAGTTTACAATATCTCAAATGCATGAATATATTTTCAGGAACATATGGTAGTACTGCAGAATCGTGTCTTGTACAGTAAATTATACTTTTCATATTTTGTCTTTATAAACGATACTGAATCTGCTGTAAATTCTTCCTTGCAGCCAAGCTATGCTTTCCCCGTGTCGCAAGACAAGGAGGAGAGATGCAGACATGTCCTCACCTACGTGCTCAAGGTGAGACTTCTCAGTCGATTCTGATAATTAAAATGAGATTCATCATTGACGGTAGTGTAACATAGAGTTATGGATGATATTGTCGCCGACAGGGTCTGAAAGCGGTGGACGGAAGCATCAAGAAAGAGAGTGATCTTCCAGCGGCGGACCCCAACACACCCATACCTCTGAAATACGAGGACCGGAGCGCGGCTGGAGCCTGCGCTGCAGAGAAAGGCATCGCTCTCCTCCTGGACAGAGGTCAGCATCTCCACTACATCATCTTGATGTAGTGAGGGAGGATGATGCTGCAATTAAAAAAAATTAAATAAAAAAACAAGTATAATCTGTATTGAATAGGGTAATCAACCTCGCAAGACGTGGATAATTGCATGTCCCAGCTTTCACGTGCTCACTTGAAATCTGACTTTATAAAAAAATTACCTTTTCAAAAATATCTATTTTTTTCCCCTTCCTTTCTCTCTCTCTCTACTCCCCGACCTCTGTGGGTCTCTAGTGGGCCCCTTCCAGGAGGACCAGAAGCATCCGACACGCTCAGGGATGATCCCCGGCTCCTGGCAGCATCGTATGAAGCTGCAGCTCTTCCTCAAAGCATCCAAGGCCTACTATGTCCTGTCTGAAGCGGCAACCAACCTGCTTAAGTATGGACGAGCCCTGCGGTACATCAAACTGGCCCTGCAGTGCCATGGTCAGTGTCTGTGGCTCTGGAATGTTGGGAAATGTAGTCATGTTGTCTTGTATGTTTGTTGTACTGGTCAGGGTTTTTTTAAAAATTGAATTTAATAAAAACGTTTTTGCCATGGTTGTTCTGAGGGTATGAGGTTTGCAGCTGACCTGTGGCTCAATTTGCCACATTGTCACAATTACGGGAATAGAACACCAGGTATTTTTAAGATGGATTTTGAAGTAATGTTGACCATAGCTGATACTGAGAACAGATCTAATCCATTAGTGTAACTGAACAGTATAGACTTAAACCACATTGGACAAAAAATGTCCATTAGATACTTCTAACATTGTTTTGATTTCTGACTTGTTCCTCATGACTTCTGGTATCTGGTTTTTGTATTGGCAAAATTCTGCCAATACCCTATTTTAGCCTGGTGATGCTCCAGTACCTGATACCAGTATCAGTACATCCCTAATTGACTTGTTGAAATTGGTGGGCAGTTCCCATGGTTCAAGCTCTGTCGTAGAAGTGACTCTTGCCGTCTCTCTCTGTCCCTCCCTCCCTCTGGTCAGATGCTTACTGTTCGGTGAGCAGCACGCTGCACCAGCGGATTCTTTTGTTCCATAGCCAGTGTCTGTCTCTGTGCGGGGACATCCAGCTGATGCTGGCTCAGAATGCCAACAACAGAGCAGCTTACTTAGAGGAGTACAGCTACCAGACCAAAGAAGACCAGGAGATCCTGCACAGCCTGCACAGAGAGAGCAGCTGCCAGGGTCAGACACTGACACACACACACACACACACACACACAGACACTTGAATGATTTATTTATTGACGCATAAATTAAAAACAGGCGAGGGACATAACCATTGTAAATGCAGTCTGATATTCAGCAACCTTTCAGTTACATATGTGCTCAATTGACAATCCAGTTAGTGCTTACTACAAAATTAGGCAAACCGCACAATAACACACTTGTCAAGGATATAAAAAGCAGCATAACTTCTACTCACTCACTCATTCACACTGCACCCACACACACACACACACACACATACCACATACAGACTTATGCACATTGTGCTACATTTAGCAGCTGACCCTCTTGCCTGCGATATAGAACTGAGGTGTTGATCTGCTCATACTCTGCATGACCGTGATAACATAGCAGCGTTCTGTGGTAGATTGGTGCACATATTAGCGTGTTTTTTGGACTGATTTGGCTGCTGACATATGATGAAGCAAAGTGTGGTGATGGCAGCGGAGGACATTCCGTGAAGTCACTTGAGAGCTGTGAGCCCACTGATAAACACTTGTTAAAAGTGCTTTGACTTATTTCCTTATCTCTTAATCCTCTCTCTCCCCGTTAGCCTTTAACATGGCCACGGACCTGGCCATGGACCCAGAGTACCAACTCTTTGTCAGCAGTAAGTGCTACGAGGCCTCTTATGACCTGCTGACCTCTGGTGCTGTGAAGGAGCACGGACCAGAGCAGCTGGCGCAGGTGCTCAAGAGGCTGGGCAACATCCGCAACGAGATCGGGGTGTTCTACATGAACCATGCCGCAGCCATGCAGACAGAGAAGGAAGGTAGGTTTGATGGACGCACCGTGAAGAAAAGTGACGGACTGGCCAACAGATTTTGCATAGAATACAGCACAATACATACAGCCCCTCAAAACCTTTGAGCGCTCATTTTAAAAGGATATAGGACTTTTAACATGTGTAAGCTTCATATGTGTGGTATACCCAATATTGGCTGTCTCAGGTGTCTGTAGTGATGATGTTACTTGCTTACTTTCTGTTTACCTCCAGCAGACAGTACTGTTAATTTCAATTTTGAACTCCTATTCACAAGAGCCTCATTGGAATGAGACCTTAAACTGAGGTCATGACACTGCGGTTGCTAAAGAACCCAGGGCGTCTATCACAAAGGCCAGGGAGTTCCTCGATGTTCTTGGCCAAATTCCCAATCAGGTCTCAGACATCAAAGCCACCTAATCATCCCTCTCCCTAATTGGCTGACATCAATCCTTGTCTCTCGAGCCTTTCAGCCAGTGTGTGTGTGCCAGGGCCTGGTGCCAGTATATGGCAGTCGTGGCCATACTTCACCTAAGGTTTGGTGCTACACATTGGTGGAGGAGGGAAGTTATGTCAGAATTGGAAAGAAGTTTGTGTCCTAGAAAGTCATATAAATGCTGTCATTCATGCATTCATATCTCCTGCAGACACAGTTTTTTGTGTTTTGTTATAAGTATTTTTGTACGAGTCCTGCGCTGCTGTTTTGAAGAAGTCATTTTGCCCGATTTTCAATCATAGATAAGCGACTCCGAAAAAAGCCGGAACGGCAATCGTGAATACAGACTTAATAAATGCTTAATGTTGGAGGTTTAGGACTCATTTAAGTAAAAGATTAAATTACCTAAATACAATGGCTCTCATTTATGAAGGGAGTGTACTGTACACTCCATTCTGATCTCAAAATGAATGTACGCCCATTCTCCCACAGAAGATGGCATGCTGATCATTCCCACGTGTGGTCTGAATGTGTGTGTGTGTGTGTGTGTGTGTGCTCATCTGCTGCAGTTCTCTGCCATTTACAGACACAGACTGACATCATAAGCCAGCGTTAATTATAGAAACCGGCCACTTCTGTATGAGCTATATGAGCTTTGTTTCATTCATTTGAATCATGAATTGTCATGAATAATTGGAAATGAAATGTGGTTATATGATGGCCTAACCAATGGTTAATTCCTCTAAACAAATAATCAATCAGTGCATTTTGTTTGTGATGATGCAGTATGGCAAACGAGGCTCCAGATGTGTCGGTACAATGGAGAAGTGAAAATGAGGGTCTGATGAGTTGCTCTGTCTGGGCTCCTCTGTCATACCAATGCATCATAATACTTTGCAGTATTTGTAAATTGACTTTCTTTTGAATGATTGGAGGTTTTCTACCAATAAGTGTAGTCACTGGTGGGCTCTCACCGTTGTGAGTGTGTTTTGGTGATGTCGGGAGAGTGCCTTTCACTTTCACATCAAAGCTACAAGAAAGTCTCATAAACAAAACGGGACGGGTCCCTTGCCATCTCAAATCTTGAATGTGCTGTGATTTCTAATATGGCCTCATAAATGAGGGCCAGTATCCTCAATATAACTCATCTCTCTCTCTTTCTTTCTCTTCCCTTCCCCTCCTGCAGTGAAGAAGTGTGTGTCTGTGGCCGAGCAGGAGATGTGGAAGAAGAGCTTCGCCTGCTTTGAGAAAGGCATGAAGGACTTCGAGGCCATCGCTGACAGCACCAACACAGCCTTACTGCTGTGTAACACAGGCCGTCTGATGAGGATCTGTGCCCAGGCCCACTGTGCCATGTCCGCAGACCAGAGCAGAGGAGAGTTCTCACCTGAAGAATCCCTCTATTATAACAAGGTGCTTATGACTACTGTTTGTTGCATCGTTGCATGTGACATGTTTTCTCCTTGTATTTGCTGTCTATCTCTTTTTCCTCTATTTTCTTCCGCTGTCTCTCTTTATCTTTTATCAGTACCCCCATTAATGTTTTCTCTCTCCTTCATGCTTTTTCTGTGTTGTCTTTCGCCGCCAGGCCATAGACTACTATCTGCGGGCGATGAAGTCTCTGTCCAGCAGAGGGAGCCATCCAGCTGTGTGGGACAGTGTGAATTGGGAGCTGTCCACAACCTATTTCACCCTGGCTACTCTGCTGCAGGACTACGCCCCTCTGTCTAGGAAGGCCCAGGAGCAGGTAACTTGACACACTGGCTGTCGGCTCTAAGCTGTGCTCCATTCTACAAAGCTGTCTGGCAATCCAAAAACCTGGGGAAAAAGCCAAATGGCAGAAAAATATAGAGGAAATAGCTTATTTGCATACCAAAATGGATGAATTTAATGAAGTTAAGAACCACATGTCAATCCATAAATGTAGTTTCAAGCCGTCATGACAAAAAGTTTGTATTGTTCTTTGTTGTGACTTACTGAAGATGAATCACATTCATCTTTTTCATTTAATTTCTCAATTTTGGTGCCCAAAAAGCACCTATTCTCTTGATTTATATAATAATAACAAACCTGCAGATTAAAAACTCAACTTTGGTCTCCCACATGAGATGTTGATTTGTCCACTGTACGATTTGTATCATATATACATACACACTACATCTTAAATGGAAGCTGCTCAGCAACCAAATACCCTGAACTTTGCTGTCAAACCAAAAAAGCCCCCAGCCTAACTCCTGGACTTGATATTACGTCGTATGAAAACGATAAGACACCATCCACTCTCTGTGTGCTGTCAGATTGAGCGGGAGGTGACGGAGGCCATGATGAAGTCTCTGAAGTACTGTGATCTGCAGACGGAGTCGGCCCGCCAGCCTCTCTACCAGTACAGAGCTGCCACCATCCATCACCGCCTGGCCTCCATGTACCACAGCTGCTTCCGCAACCAGGTGGGAGAAACACTCTCGCACACAAAGGGCCTCATTTATCTGTATTTCCATTATGTGTAGTGGTTTGAATGTTGATCAAATACAGGGCCACAGTTGACTTAAGACAGAAAATATGCATGCCATGTTTCCAAGGGAAAAAGGAGAGTAAATCTGTCGCAATTTCACCTTTTAAACGAAGGTTTCTGAACTGGAAACAACTGGTAAGGGGGAAATATTCAGCTACTCTTAGGAGACCAATGGGGGGGGGGGGGGTTT
>OMKL01064125.1:0-38003 GCA_900302295.1 Parasudis fraserbrunneri | reverse complement strand
CCATAGCTGCCATACTCCTCTTCATCGTCATCATCATCACAATAGGCCTATTAATCGTCCTCCTGATCGATCATCAACACTACACAGAAAACTGCAATAAAAACTGCTTGCCTACCTTTCCATTCATTTGTCCATAGTCGTCTGCCTCCTTCTGCCTGCTTCGTAACAACGAACATACTCCAAAGGTCTTGACCACTGATCTATATTCAGCAGCCCTGCTGTATGTCCTTTGATAATCCACAACCTCCAGCCTTGATTCTCCAAAACAATGGTTTGAAAAAGCTCAGCAAATTAAATTGTCTTCTTGCCATTTTATCTGGTTTTCCACCGTGTGACTGACAGTTGCCTACTTCACACAGTCATTAGCGGTTCACGCGTGCACATCTCAATCGCTGTGTTTAGGCGTCACCGCCTGCCTGACCTCACTGACGTTTATCAAGAAATTTTTTTTCTTCATCTGATTTATATACGCCACATTTACCCATATTCCACGCCTACTTAAACAAGTGATTTATGAGTAACTTTTATGGGCATATATAGGCCTACAATAAAATAATGACTGACCACATAACATTAAATTGTACATGGACTTACACAACATATATTGACACACCATTATGGTGACATATTATTATAGTGATTATCGTGTTCCGCAGGATCCGGCACAAATGAAACTCTGGGTACACACACACAGTTGTTTACATGTATCATAATTAACAAACAGGTATCCCCACTGGCATGTATCCGGGTCCGGCTTAACTAGGCTTGCCTAGTCATGTTTGTTGTTGTTTCTGCTTTGTAGTAATCTATAGACCTACGGTAGCATCATGTGCAATGTGAGGTGGGTCCATGCACTGAAATCGTTTTCTGCTGCTATCCAAGCCTACCAGTGGTCTATTAGTACTATTTCTTGTGATTTGCTGTTGTGCTTCAGTTAAATTAATTTCAGCTTGTGACAGTAGGCCTAAAGTATGAAAGCTGTTGTTCATATTATTGTAAATGCGCAATGGTGGTTTACACATTTGTATGCACAATACCTCCAACACTTCTTTGTTTGTACTCTACCTTGTCTTTTTTGTCTTCTTTGTGTGAGCAAGCACCAAGCTAAATTCCTTGTACGTGCAGGTGTACTTGGTGAATAAAACTGATTCTGATTCTGTTTGTCTCACGCTAACAGCAGTTGATTCTGAGGACTTGCTTCCACAGGGCTCCAGACTGCGACCAGTTAGTCGCATTTTGTGACCTATTTTGGAGACAGTGCGACTAAAAAACTAGGAGCACCAGTGCAACTTGCAAATATGCCCACTATCTATACCAGCTGTCTGCATCTTTCTCGCTCTGACAGTGACACACAGACAGGCACTACTCCACACACACACACAGACACACACACACTGCTGCCCAACAGCCCCGCCTGATCCCAGACCCACTCACAGAGCTTGGCTCTCATCTCCTCCACTTAACTGGTGTGGGTCTTGTCGACAAGACCGTGGAGGTATAATAAGAACGGTGCTAGCTTGTTAACTGGAAAGTGAACAGCCTCTGCGATCGGTTTTGATTGAAAAAGAAAACCGTAGGAGTGTTGTGTGGGAATGCTTTGTGTTTGAGGCGAATGAACAAGGAAAGGCAAAGGATACGTTACTAGCAAGCCCATATAGAAGCGATGCTACAGAACAGTGCCAAACAAGGGTGCCAAGGCAGAATTTAAAGAGGTTGGTGACAGCCTTCGTTTCAACATCACTGAAGCATTAAACAAGATGTCCCAGTAAACTAAGCTAACCCTCCTCAGAGCTATCAGACCTGAGAAAACTGCTGGGTTGCAATTGAGAGAGTAAAAAAAGGTGATATACATATATTAGTTAATTATATATATATATATGTGTGTGTGTGTAGTTTTTTTAACACCTAAATTAGTGTAGTGGGAGGAAGGGGGGAGGGGGGCCCTTGTGTTCTCTAAAATATAAAAATGAATGTATGAACAACAGATTACATTGAAAAAAAAAGACCTAGTCTAACATGAGGTGAACAAAAACTAATGTTTCTAAAAAGTGTGATATTTTTCTTATAGAAGGCTAGAAGTGCAGCCCACATCGAAAACAACACACTCACAGCTGTATTTGAACAACAAAGTATGATGCAAACTCATGTGAAGCTAAGAAACTGAATATCTGAATAACTTAATATAACCTGATATCAGGCTATTGAACGTATGTTTTTATCAGAAAAAAGAGGCACATTTAGTATTTATTAATCCATACAGTACACCTTGCCATATTTCAAGCTAAATGTAAGCGATTACACTGGGTAGACTATATAAAAATAAATGATAGAATAGAAATTGTAAATTGTCTATTTATTACCGAAGCATTTATCAGTAACAGAGTTAAGATGGAAAAAATATGAACGTGTTGCGTTGCATGTCGATTTAAGTGGTGCTCCTAAGATTTTCAGTAGGGAGCACCAGTGCTCCTAGTGGGAAAAAAATTGCCTGTTCCATACTAAGGTTTTTTTTTCTCGCTTTAATTTAATAAATTGAACAAACTGCATTTGGTTTTCTCATTTAACCAAATAATATATGGGTAATGAGACGTATATTATTTTCTGTTCCAGCTTTGTTGTCAGCTCTGTAACCCTGAATGAAGGCAAACATACAGCAATGGCAGCATACAATAGTTTGTGGCTACCTCCTTTTTCAATTTAAGTTGCACTTTTATGGAGTCACTCTACCTCGCCTAACCTATTATAGGTGTGCATCTGTTTCTTCCGTTTATGAAGTGCACCAGAAATACCCAGACACACTGTGTTTTTATCCCACACAACAAAATTAGTTCTCAAGTGCTGCTCTTCCTCTCCTCTCTGCCCCTGCTTCTGTCTGGCTACATCTGAATCTGTACATTCCCTCCTATTGATCCTCTCTGGTGGAGTCACGGGCAGGCTTATCCGGCTCGCCTCAGCTTGTCTGCCTTCTGAATGGACACACAGAGAGAGAGCTGTGAGCATGTGCCAGGCCTGGACTTCTCTACAGTCCCAGGCAGCTTGTGGCTGAGTGGCCATTGTGTATGTATGTCTTTCTCTCTATCTTTTTCCCTTCTGTCTCTCTCTGTCTCTCTGTTGTCACTACTTATATAATAATTAGCAGGGGTTGCATTGTAAGCTGGTCACTCTGTACTTAAGTTACATTCTTAAGGCTTTCACGCTGGTAGAAAGAGGGGAAGTTACTATGAGGGTTATGTTTATGTCAAGGGAGTGTGTCGTGACTGGCAAAGCCACTGGAGAGCCACTACAGTGATCAAGCATGAAGAATGAGTCTTATTTTTTATTTTTTCCATGAGACATTTTGGTGACTCATCGTGTTCGCACCAAAGATGTTGACTTGTCCATTTTTGTAAATGCCACACTAACTCCACCGTTACTGTGTGCAGTTGCCACATAGGATGACAGCTGAAACACCAACTGCTCAGACACCATAATTCAACCTCTCTAAATCCTTCTACTTCACTGGCCATGCATGTCTCTCCCAGGCACAGTGTGGCAGGGCACTCTCTTTGTGTCATCCCATAAGTTTTACTCCTGTGCCAGAGCATTGGACTGGACTAAATCACACTGGGAATTTAGCTTTTAAATGTTCTCTTTAGATCAGAGCACCCAAATTCTATTTATTACAGCCTAGACAGCATTTCTCAGTGGGAGGCTTACGGCAGCCACAACTTGTGTTCACAGAGTAATTCCGTTAATAAGCCATAATGAGCCCCTTTTTGTGCTTGGGCACATCTTTGCATACTTGACAAAGGACTGAAATGAGATGTGGACAAAGGGTGTTTTTCTGAAGTTTCCCCTATCGTTTTTTATATCCAAGAACCCCTGCCAACATAATGTCTACATTTTCTTTTTGTCTTGTATTCAGCCTCCTAAGTGCTGTCTCATTACAGGCGTGCGCAGCTTGGCATGATGGGCCACAGACGCTCAGCTGTCTTCCTCCCTGGGCTTTTGTTGTGTGGTGCACAGCTGAGGCAGATGCTGAGGGGCACTCACACTAAATTGCCTTGAATAAGGGCAAATCCCATTGGCTACTGGGAATGCAGAGTGCACTGCTGTCCATTGAGTCACTGCTAATCTTCAACAATGAGGAGGGAGGAGGAAAATAGCTTGCCAAGACAGATACCAAGTGTTCAGAGATTGTTTATTTGAACTCAGGTTATTTGCACTCAGTCTTGGTCATGATGAAATTCACGATGCTTCATTTATGGCTTTTTTTTGCTTTAGGATAAATATTGCAGATATTGGTACAGACAAGATAGTATGGACATATGGAGGCTACAGTGGATTAAAAACAACATCTTAATATGGGTAGACTTAGTTATATGATGAAACGATGCTACAATACAATTACTACTGTAAACCATGCGTCAAAGAACAGGCCTAAACATGTGATATGCTAGGCTGAATCATCCTGAGCCTGGCTGAATAGTTCTTGGTTTTGCTTTGGCCTTTTTTTCACTCTAATGTGCACGGCCTGTTACATAACTCATAAATATGCCCTGTTATGCCAGTGTTGCGAGTGTTATTTTATGCCCTTATTAATTTACATGCAACATTGTGGCACCATAAACCAAATCATATTCAACTGTAACAATGAAATACTGAATTTAATATGTGCACATGTAAATACGATTTTAAACAGAATAAGAATAAATGTTGTGGTAACTACAGCTGAAGCAGTCTTGGGGAAGCCTTCACCAGTAGATATTTATGGAGTAGTGTAGGCTAATAGATAGGATGCAGTAAAAAAAAAAAAAAGGCTTTCATTTTGGCCTTGTAGAGCTGGTTGTGATCGTAAGTCTTGCATTTTTAATTGGACATTTGGACAAGTCTTTTAATAGCCAAATGTGTTAAAAGTGTATTTTTATTTTATTTTTAGGCCTCTATCCACACTAGGGCTGCAACAAACGATTATTTTCATTATCGATTATGCTGTCGATTATTTTCTCCATTAATCGATTAGTTGTTTGATCTATAAAATGTCAGAAAATGGTGAAAAATGTCGATCATTATTTCCCAAAGCCCAAGATGACGTCCTCAAATGTCTTGTTTGTCCACAACCCAAAGATATTCAGTTAATTGTCATAGAGGACTCAAGAAAACAGAAAATACTCACATTAAAGAAGCTGAAATCAGAGAATTATGTGTTTTGTTGAATTATTTTTTTAAATGACTCAAACCGATTAATCGACTATCAAAATAGTTGGCGATTAATTTAATAGTTGACAACTAATCGATTAATCGATTAATCGTTGCAGCTCTAATCCACACAGAGTAATGAAGATCCAGCCACTTACAATATGTACTGAGGCAACTGAGGTGGTTTCTTTTAGGCTTAGCGTGTACTAGGTTTTTGAAATGTAAGCACAGAAATGTACTGTTATGCATCTGTTTTGCATCTGTCTTTTATGCTAGGATTTTATGCATTTAATGCCCTTATGTGTTGATATCAGTGCCTCTGATTGGGCTAGGGGCTACAGTATGGAGAGCACCAGCTGAACCTCAAATAATTTGTCAAATTTTGCTCTTTAAACATCATGTGATTTCACTGTGTGGTACTGTGCAGAATGTTGAATTCACAGAGCTATGGAGCCTTGCGTTTCTTCCAGTCAACTGATGTACATTAGACATTGGACCATGAAACCCATGGGCCAACCCATGATGACGATTTGACCTATCTCAAGATGTATGCTGTATCAACACCCTCTCCCTGTTAATCCACTCCTTGGAGGCTGTGCTGTTGCATCCAATCAGACTGCAGTTGGAGGAGGAGGTGGGGATGAGAGAACAAGAATGGAAGCAATGATGCCGAGAGGAAAAGAGAGAGTGGGAGGGGGGGGGAGTGGGAGAGGGCGGGAGAGAGAGAGAGAGCTGGGAAAGACGTTTCCATAGTAACTGCTAGCAGTGAGTATAACCATGGTTGAGAGGCATGAGCAGCAAGCAAATTCTCATCCCCTGACTTGTTCCTTAAAACTGAACTGCATCCATTTGGATGGCCAAGATTAGGAAATGATTTGCTGTGCTACCTTTTGTTCAAAAGACTCAATGATTGGAATGTTGGCTACAAATTTCCTATTTGCCACTATTTATTGTGAATTTAACACTCAACAGAACTCATAGAGACCCAGTGCTGTTACATATATCATTAGCAAGAGGAACTCTTACACAGTTAGGACCTGTGCAAGTTTAATTAAATGTGTCACTAAGAACTATAGGACTTTTGCTGACCCGAGTATTCTCTGTGACAGATGTGTTAAAAGAAGACTTGGACTTGGCCCAAAACCAGAAAAAGCTTCCCAACGGTCATTTTACTGAAATTAGGCTATAACACAGCATTTCCCCAACACTGAGGTTGGGACACCATGTGGGGTCACCTGATGTTATCCTAATCAAACTAAGACCCATATAATATCTCATTGCCATATTTTTTTTCTTCCTCTAAGACTTTTGGACTCCACAGGAACCACAGTGAAAGCCATGTAGCCTTACTAGCATACAGTATACCACATACAGTTGTCATTTACCAGCTCACAAGAACAGCTGGATTTCTGTCTCCCCAAGAAATTACACATTCATTTACCCAAGCCTACCCCAAACATTAGGACTACCGTAACACACAATTTGTGTGTGTTTTTAGCTGCGACCAGCAGCTCTATAGCACGGTTGGTTGGTTGGTTGGTTGGTTGGTCCACAAAAGTGTCCCCACCCTCTAGTGTTTGTGTGAGGGTGTGTGTGTAAATGCATGCACGTGTGGATGCATGTGCGTACGTGGTTGCAGCTGTTGTTGCTTTGCGCTTGCTAGTGTAGGGGTCACAGGAAGTTTCTGATTACAATATGGGGTCACCTACCAAAAGAAGTTGGGAACCCTTCAGTTAATTAATCTTACTGTAGAACTGACATATTGCTTTTATGGTTTAGTAATAAAGGAGGAAGATCTTGAAGAAAGACAACCTTGTTGTGAACACATTCTAATTACAGCATTTATACATGCATTAGTAAAAGGTAGAATCTGTAATGCTGTCAAACAGCGACCTCTAGGCAAAAGAGCCCCTCTTGGTAAGCATTTGCCCATAGGTCGCTGAGAGCCTGAGGTGTGGCCAGCAATAGCAATCTCTCCAGTATACTCATTCAAATTCAATCCACACATCAAACCAAAACAAAGAAATGTAAACAAATCACAGTGCCAAGAGGGGCTCTTTTGCCAAGAGGTCGCTGTTTGATGGTATTACAGATTCTACCTTTAACAACTTAATTAACTAAGGAATAAATCTCTTGGTGTTAAGTGTTTGTTCACCATTAATTTATACATTACATAAAAATTTTTAATATACCCTTATTGTAAAGTGTTACCCAGAATGTTGTAGATCTGATCTTGCTCTTTCAGAAAATGTAATAAGTAAAAAAAAAAAAAAAAAAATAAAAAAGGAGAAAAAATACAAAACATTTATAAAAAAAGAAAAAACCTTTTGGATCCATAAGTGCTGTTTTGACAGCCCCTGTCACATAAGCTTGTACAGTATGTTTTTGCATGTGATTTCCATGGATTAGGAGTTAATATGTTTACTAAAGTAACTACCGTGACCCCCTTTTTCAAGACTCATTTTTGAAAAATAAATAATAATTTGAAGATCAAATCTTGTTTTTATAAAGACAGTAAGTATAGCCTATCTGACCAGAGTGTAGGCTACCAGTAATACTAACACATTGAATAAAGCAAGGTAGGTACAGTATATATTTACATATTTTAAATTAAATTGGCCTATTTACACAAGATAAAAATGCAAACAAAAATTATTAATCTGAATTATTCAAATAAAATAAAAAATAAAGTTAAACTGTAGCCTACTGGTAGGCCTATTTCTAACATAATTTAGATCTCAAAGTGAAATATAGAACTATAGGTATTTCAGTTAGACTGCCTCATTGATCACCATGATCCACCATGAGGATCTTAAAATTGGAATTATAATTCCTCCTCAGTCCTGACCTTGGTTAACTTCTTACTTTCAAACCTACTGATTAGCCAGTGGATCATCCAACATCAACATCACTATCCTTCGAAGGCTGTACCGGCTCAGTTTGTCAGCTAGCATGAGGCCAGTTATATCATATGAATCTTTGAGATTGCAAGGAATCCATTGATACCACACATGCCATACTGTCTTACTGGAAAAGGGGCTAAATATTGCTCCAAATACATGGTGTCTTTGCCACAACATCTCCAATCTCTAGACCACAAATCTAAGATGGCCCCTCTTTTTCAAGGTGTAATTTGCGGCAAAAAAACAGCATCTTATATTTCGGACAGTATGGTACTAGTAAGATTTCAACATCAATTCATAATTTAGGGATGGGCACGAGTTATCAAGTTCTCGAGCACTCGTTATGTAACCACCTACTCGACTAGTGAAATGCTGCTCAAAATTAGCAAATTAATTTATTGTTTCAGACTGAATAGAAAATAATATATTTTCACACTAAATTCCTCACCTGAAACTTGCAGTTACATTTGAATCCATGGGGTCACACTGTGATTATGTTGTGTTAGCAAACAATTAGGAGGAAACAAGCATGCAGACATCTTCCTGTCTGTCTCTGTACGTTAATGGCAATACAACAGAGACATTATGGAGTTAACCTACTGTATATAGAATGTTTGGGATGTTGTTAAAGAAATTGCCAATGCTACAAAATGAAATCTACATCATTTGAAAACTACTAATACTCCGACTAGCAGTAGCTGGCTAGTTTAGACCATCCAAATGTGTATGGTTCGGTTCTCACGGAGTTTGGTTAGCATTAAATTAGCAACTCCATTCACTTTACATTGATTTGGTTAGCATTGGCTAGCTAGCTAGCACCATAATGTTTAGTTCAGACACATGACTTTGCTACATCCTCAAGTTAATACAGTGTATACATCTCCTAAAATGAGAGAATCCCTTATCACAGACACGAGCACAGATAGATTGGATATTATGAGAAAAATTGCCGACCTGGAGGGCTGGCCTACAATGGTGAATGTCCCTAACTGACTGACTCCCATTGCTGAAACATGCATAAATTGGCGACGTGGAGGGCCGGCCTACAATAGTAAATGCTGCTCATCTACTAAATTACTCAGAATGCCCATCCCTAATATCATTGTAAATTCACTGTCCATACCTTGGCAGCAGGCTTTGGTAGTATCTATTTTTTCATACCTTCATACCTTCCTAACATTTCACCAGGGTAAACGGTATATGATGGTATTTAAAAAAAAAAAAAAAAAAAAAAAATGAAAAGTGCAGAGCAGCTGGTTCAAGAGTCGTTGTCACATATGTACAATGATGTGTGGTGGGGTCAGCGGTTAGGGAGGCACTGGCTGTTATAAAAGCCAGATTTACTCATGATAAACCTTGGTGATGACAAAATAATTTTACTACAATTCTACCTCCAATACAGGGTATACTCAAACCAAGCTCTGATGACGATGAACAGCACATTTGCTACACCCACGTGCACCTGCAATAACAATCACTTCATCTATTTTTACGGTCTATGGCTTTAGCTATCATACCAAAGCAGTATTAATTTAACCCAAACCCAACATAATTTCCGTAACATGAAAAATAAAGCACACTTGAGTCATATTAATTACGTTAGAAAGATGCGGGGTATATGGTATTACCAGTTTACATAGACAAACTACGTTTTGCACACTTGGTGCCGCAAAACTATCCAAGATTTTGATAAGGCCTCTCCTCATGGAGCAAGCCAGCCCAAGCATGCTCAACATTAGTATCCCGCACATAACTAGTTATAAGGTAAGCAAAGATGCTCTACCTGCCGTTGCCGCGCACACACCAGGCTGCTACCCGCTGCCCCCCACCAACAAAACACACACGCTTGACCACCCTCGTCTCTCTAATGCAATCCAAAATGTTATTCAAGTAAAACTAACATTACATAAAATGAAAATCAACTCAAAATACTACAGAATCCCCAGTCATGCCATGACATGTTTGTGCATAGTTGCTGGACAATAATGTGCCATAAAAGTTCAGTTTTGCAAAAGTTACAAAGCACATTGTTAGTTTCACCAGGTTTCTGGAATAAATCCCACATGTTGGATGTTTTAATTTGCTCTTGTTGACGCTTTCCTGATTTTCATTCCTTGATCTTGTAGTCTCCATCTAGGTTGTCACTAAACGGCCAAGCCACAAAGTAAAAAAATCAAAAAGAAAATCTATATCTTCGGAAATCGATGATCACAAAAATATGGTTTATGTAGGTTATGGTGGGATGTGAGATCTCCACATAGGTTAAAGTTAGGGTTGAGGTAAGGGTTAGGTTTATAAACAACTTTTTAGCGTTAGGTGAAAATTATGATGAGTTCCAGTGTTGCAGCTTAGCCAGCAAGTGATGATGACTCTCTCTCTCACTGCGGTCACATGACACATGCTGAATCAGAAAGTGATTACCGTAATTCTCTGGCCAAATGGGCAGTTCTAAACTGTGAATAGGTGAACAGTGGCAATGTATTAAATAGATGCAGAGCAGAAATTTTATGACAGTATTGAAATTGATACTGTCAGTATTTTCAAATACCTTGGTATACTGTAATACCGCCCCAACACTACTTGGCAGGATTACCGCAGAAACATGATGATACCAATGAGAATGAAATATAATGTAACAACCCGTTGTGCCACTATTTTCTATTAATATTGTGTGCCACCAGGTCAGATCCATACCAGTTCTGCTGAATGGCATTAAGGCGCAACAAAACTTGCTTTATCAACAAAAATAACTCCACATTCATGGTTAAAAGGGGCTTTTTACCCTCTCGTAGCTTCTTCAAAACAAATCCCATGTTGGTTACTGCCGAGGGGCAGGAACAAACAGCTAAATCTCCTTTGCAACATCAAGCAACAGGGTTTATGGGAAACGTGGTTTTATCATGAGAATTAGGCTACCAATTGTTTTGGCAATGGTCTTATTTGTTTACTGTAATTATACCAAGGTATCAGAATCAGAAGCAGCTTTATTGCCAAATATGATATACAAGGAATTTGACTTTGGCACACCGTCTCCTCATGTACGTACACAGAATTAAAGAAAAAACAGAGCAAAAAAAAATAGAACAAAACAAAGAATATACATTTACATTGAATACTATATTATAGGCATAATCTGAGCTACTATAATAATAACATCTAATCTAAGTTGCTATAGTTGAGCAAGAGCCATCCTATGGCAGTAAACAGGATACAGATAGTGCAAGAGGTGATGAGATAAATATAGGCTGGTAGCAAAATAATAAATAAAGCATATGTACAGTAATGAAATGTATTGCACTTAGAGTATTGCACTTTAGAGAGGTACAGTGGTATCACAACTAATCTGACAATGATATATGATATGATATATTATCGTTGAAAATTCTACTTGTAGTAGCTTTAATAATAAATGTATAATAAACAAAGTAGGAATAAAAAATTGGGATGACTTTTAATCACAATGCTGGGCCTTCATGAATGTCCAATAGATGTATAGGCCCATATGGTATTGTTGAATAATAAATGTATCTTTCATTATCTTTCATTTGAGCTCACTTCAGTCAAATGAAAACAGAGATCAGTGGAACCGATTTAATTGACTCCTGCAAGGGAAAGTAGAGAGATGGGGCGGCAGGGCTTCTAAAAAATATGGGATGTTTTGGATGTCTTGTCTTGTACAATTTTGGCAGCAAGCCATATTGACTCCATTGGATTGTGCACAAATAAATCAAACATCATTCTGCTGCACAGGTGTAAGGGGCAATGTAGCGAGGTTGGATTTCAAGATCATATTCTGTTCAATAATATGACAATGTCATATGACAATGTCCCTGTAAACACAGACAGCATACCAGTGACTTTCACATCTATAATTCTCCATCATCCATGTGAATTACATATAGGCCTACACTTTGCATTATTTCTGAATAGCAGTGGGACCACTACAGTAGATTTCAATAGTCCCAGGAATGGAGCCTAATTTCACTTCACATGATCATTTTTCCCCTTTGGACATTCTCCTTTGGAAAAAAAAAAGGTGATCAATGTTCCCAGTAGACAAATTAGCCTCATTCTCTGCTGGGTGTTTTGCATATTTACTGAATAGTAATGTTATAGCTGCAGTCCCCAGCAGACCTGCCAACGCTCCATTTTTTCTTATAGCTCCCCCTTAATTATACTCAGCATGGACTGAAGTTTGCTGCCCATCAGATGATCTATCCTTATTTAATTGCTCCTCCTAAATATGAGAATGACGGCTTTGAAAAATAACCCATCCATTTCATCCTGGATGAAAAACTGGACAGGTGGCAGGCAGAAAGCATCACAGCTGACACTTAAAAAAAAAATAAAAATAGGACAGAGAGGCACGTGCTTGCCTATCCACTGAGGTTTAGACTTGATCTCTAGATCTCTAGATCTCTAGATTTTACCCTCTGTTTCAGGAGATAGCCATCTTTGGCCAGTGTTAACCATTGAGCTGGCTACGGTACACAACCGCTTGGCATGCAGTGTCATCATCATTCTTTCCTCTTATCATGAAATCGATGTATTCTGATCTCTGCCAAGGATGAAAACACTGCCATATTATATTTTTTGTGTGAAACATAGGAACATTGCCTACACATAGACAAAGATTTTTTAATATTTGTGGTTTTGAGTTATCATTTGAATCAGATCACTGTTGCTTTCCTCATGATACTTCCTGGATGGGTTCAGATAGATCTTTATAAATGGATTGGGTGGATACGGTTCCATATGGGTCCTAAAAAAGTGCATCACTATGGACCATTGTTACTGTAACTGCCCATTCCTCCATTGTCAGGGCTGATCTTGTGTTATTGAGTTGAGTAGATTAGAATCAGTCTGACAGACAGGTTCACAACCACATGACCCATGACAGGCTGAAAATGTAAAATCTTGGTGAATCTCTCCCTTATCCTGAGTGTTTGACTGTGTGTTTGTATCTATGGGGGGTGGGGGGGTAGATAATGAGTATAATCCCATTGCACACAGCAAGTGAAGCAAGCCGGGGGTCGATACAGAATCCCAATAGCACAGGCTGCGGCACCCTAGGTGGTATTAATAAGATAACTAAGGAGGGAAAAAGAAAAAGAGGCCAAAGTCTGCATAAATTGACCTTCTCATCGCTAATTATATCCTATTAGTTGTCTTCATCACTAGTTGTGAAAAGTCACTGTACTCCTGCAGGAAAATGTAAATGGTGGTGGTACTACTCAAGTAGTAAGACAACATAGATAAAGGCCAGGCTTTATAAGAGCAGTTGTACACTATGAGGAACCCTGACTGCACCTACTGATTACTGGGGCCAAAGGATACAGGCACAGAATCTTCTTTCACCACCACCATCTCTCTCTCTCTCCCTCTCTCTCTCTCTCTCTCTCTCTCTCTCTCTCTCTCTCTCTCCCCATCTAATACAGGAATTGATTAGGATAACAGAGTTAAACATCACAAAACATGTCTTGTTAAGTATGGAAAGAGTGAAGACACCTTGGAACAAAACTGCATTAAGCCAACCAGCACTATAGAAGAAAGTGAAGAAAAGCAAGCATGAATCACAGCCAATCCTGGCACCAAACCTACAGTTGCAGTTAAATAAATTACTTTAGGTATTTTGCATTTTGCTGCATCATGCCTTAACCTACCATAAGAAACCGTGAAGAAGCTTGTTTAACCAGTTCTATCTCATGCAGATGTCATTATGCTGTGTGAATTTAATTTGATTGCCTGTATTCACTTATATTTTGTCCCGCCCACTTTCACTGTGGTAGTTCTATTTCCGGTAGCAGAACTTCATGGCAAAGATGCTAGCTAATGTGGACATTCCCAAACCAAATAAATGGAGTACTGGCCCAAATATAAGACCGTGTTTTTTGCACCACAAAAAGTGAGGTTGCCTCATATTCGTCGCCTAGAGATTGGAGGTGTCGTGGGAAAGAAAGTTCAAATCTGGACCAATATTTATCCCCTTTCCTGGTAAGCTAGTATGACATGTTTGGTATCAATGCATTCCTTGCGATCCCAAATTTCATATATCACTGGCTTCACACTAGCTCAAAAACTGAGCCTGTTGAGGCCTTCAAGAGACAGTAATGTTAATGGCAGATGATCTACTGGCTCATCACCAGGTTTCATAGTGTTGAAAGTAAGCCAAGTTAACCAAGGTCAGGTCAAAGGAGGAGTTATAATTCCAATTTTAAGATCATGGTGATCAATAAAGCAGAGTCTAATTGAAATGTTATGGCTCTATTTTTCACTTTAAGATATAGTATAGATGATGTTAGGCCTACCAGTAGGCTACAGTTTAATTCAATTATGCATTTTTATCTTATGTAAACAAGACGATTACATTTGAAAGATACATACCTACCTACAGTGCTTAATTTGTAAATCAGGAGGTGCCGGAATACAGAGAGCATGCTGATCTGACAGATAGGTGAGAAAACGTTATCAAAACCACAGTGCCTGGAGCACAGACAACACATAGGTGCAGCCGAAACTAAACAAGACAAGTCATAATAAACAATGCTATGTGCAGTACACCAATTTAAACAGAATATTGTTGCATCTTCTGACATGAAGGCCATGAAGGTTTTAGGGGAGGCTGACAAGGCATATTAACTGTACCCAACCCTTGTATTATCCACCCTTGACAGATTATGATTATGAAAAGAGATGGCATTCTTCATTATTGGAAAGAAAAGACTCATAGTGGATCTGGTGTTGATGAAAGGATCAAAAGATAAGGTTGCTTTAAAAGCACTGGTGGTGGGGAGAATTAGCTATTTACAATGCTCTTTCTTTTCTGTATTCTCTATTTTCCATAATTTACAGACCTTATGTGGCCCAGTACGCTACACATGCACTATTGTGCCGATAACGACTTAATTGAACAGGTGAAACCACTCCTGTCTGGAATTTTCTCATGGAAGCTCTCATAGCATTGGGTAAAACAACAATGTATGCCATAGCCTCATCATTGTCATAATCACAATAGGCCTACTCATTAATCATCCTCCTTATCGATCATCAACACTACACAGAGAATGGCAATAAATCGTGTGTGCATTTGTCCGAAACAGCCCACGAAAGAGCCATGGAGCTCATGTCAGCCTCCTCCCTACTTCGTATGCTACTTCTTGGGCAGTCCTATTGTATATCTGTTGATAATCCATGACCTATCACCAGCCTGTCGATTCTCGGGAATGACTTTGGCCTGATTAACATCCGACTGGTTTGAAAAAGCTTAACAACTTTGATTGTGTTTTTGACATTTTATCAGTTTTCCACCATGTTAGTGAGAGTTGCCTACTTCCCACACTCTGCAGTGGTTCGCAAAACTCAAATGCTCTGTTCAGACATCACTGCGTAACCTGATGGACGTTTCTCAAGAATGAATTTTTTTTTCTTTTTTCTTTTTAATCTGATTTAAATTGCGACATTGAGACAAAATAGTCTACTATGTCTACTACTAGCAATTTATGGCTAACTTTAATGGGAAATAAAAGAATGACAGAACATTAAAACTTACACAGTTCTACACAGAATTTATTGACAGATTATGATAGTGACAGAATAAGTGCTGGATCCGTCACCAATGAAGGCCTGCCTACCTTGTTTTATTTAATGTGTCTGTATTACTGGTACAGTCTGGTCAGATAGGCTATACTTATTTTCTTTAGAAAATCAAGATTTGATCTTGAAAAAAAAAGAAGTCTTGAAAAAGTGTGTGTTGTCTTGTAATCAGGGTCATCTTATATTCGGGCCAATATAGAAATACATCTATTCGTATATGGACAAAACTGCTTCCTTGTAACAAAGATAGTGTGAAGAATTTTCATTAAAAATTGACAGACCTCAAAGGCTAATATATCACTTCCTAGATACTGTATCACACGCACATGGGAAGTAGAATTACAAAAGCTTGCAGTGTCCTTGTTACCTTGAAACATAAGGTGAACAGGCACAGTCCTGAAGAAGGACAAGATTACTGGACTGAATGACTACAGACCTGGAGCTCTGATGTCCGTAGTCTTGAAGTCATGCTCACCTGAAAGCCATCACAGACTCCCTCCTTGACCCCCTGCAGTTTGCGTACTGGGCAAATCACTCAGTGAATGATGCAATCCACATTACGTACCTAGTGCTACGTCCTACGTCCGATTTTCCCTCCAGTATTAAACCCCAATCTCTTGGTCATTTTGCTACCATGGTATTCCCTCATGGCTTTTTCCTCTGTAAACAAGTTCACAAACTCTGAAAGGTATAGCGTATATATATATATATATACATATATATATGTATATATATGTATATGTGTATGTGTCGTCGAGCAGTTGGACTGGTGTATGTGTCGCAAAATGCTGTGAAAACTCCCAGTAGAGAGTCAGTGCGATTAAAGTGTATATCTAAAATGCCCTTCAATAATGTAACTTAAATCGGAATACTCCAAATGGCTTAATTCAACTATTGCTTACTCCGACTATGACCTTATTCGGGTTAAGACAATCCGAAAATTCTGTTTACATGGCAATTTATTATTCAGAGCATTGTCTTAATCATGTTAATATCGGAATATTGTGGTCCATGTAAACGTGGTCATTGATGAGTCCATCTTCAGGAGGGCAGTGGTCCAGCTGGCGTTTTGGTGCAACACCAACAACCTGGAGCTCAGTGCTCAAAATACAGATGAGAATAGACTTCCGGAAGGGGCAGCCCTCTCACCCCCCCCTGGAAATTAATGGCTCAGCTGTGGAACTGGTCGAGTCATTAAGGTTCCTGGGGGCCGCCATATCCAACTCCCTCAAATGGGATGACAACATCACCGCAATAAAAAAAAAAAAAAAAGCCCAAAAGAGGATGTACTATTACAACATAACAAGTTCAGTTCTACAGAGTGATCATTGAAAGCATCCTCACCACCTCCATTACTGTCTGGTTCCACTCAGCCTCCTGCTCTCAGACCAGCCTGCAGTAAGTGATCTGCTCGGCTGAGAAGATCACTGGCTGCAATCTACCATCTATCGAGGAACTTTACACTCCAGAGCAGGAGAGCCAAGAGCAGGACTGGTAAGATCGCCTCTGACCCAACCAACCCTGGTCACCACTTCTTCACAAAAGTGTCCTCTGGCAGGCCATGAAAGGCCATACACAACAGATTCTCCTGCCACCATGACAGCTTCTTCCCTGAGGCTGTCTGCTTACTCAACATAGATTGATCGTATGAACAAAGACTGAGCTTTGGGACATTTATATGAATATGATTTAAGTGCAATTTGAACATTTTTGGTGTACATAGCTAATATGTTGTTTATGTTATGTTCGTTGTATAGTCTAATGTACATCAGTGTGCCGTCTTTGCATTATGTGGCTAATAAAGGGATTCTGATTCTGATGCATATCCTTTGTTGATGGTGACAGTATAGAGCCCTTAATTATTGAGACTGCTTGCTGCCACCTAAGGGGTCACAATCAGGCAGGATCTGAATGTGTCAGTGCCCTAGCGAAGCATTATGTCACTAATTAACTGCCAATGTCAGCGCCAAAGTCTCTTCAGTTTCATTTGGATCTGGCCCGTACTTTTCAGAAGAACACTCAGACAGTTATCCCAGATACTGCTTTCAACAACTCTGTATTATAAATGGCATGCTAGCTTGTGTAATGTAAGTTTGCTTTCAGTCTTTGTTTGTCTGTTTACTCTGTTTTCACTTTGGAAACATGGTGAAATTGTAAACAAGACTTGATTTGATGTTTTGATATTGGGACCACCAGAATTATTCATCAATTTGTTGATGTCAATCTCCTGAAAAGGATGTCATCACTAACACAAGTTTGGTGCCATCTGAATAATAATCTCAGTTCCATCCATAATAATACTAATCAGATGGCATACGTCTCAAAGATTAGAATCTCTGTCTCAATCTCTCTACGCTGTTTTCTTTATGTTGATTCTAGTCCTTTTATTTTCAGACCTTTTATTTTCACATTGGGGCCGTTTAGGCTTGTGTCAGAAATGTCTGTATATAAAATCCAGTGAGCTTAAATGTTTGCATTGCCCTAATGATAGATATAGAATAATGAATAGATAGGTAATAAGCGCCCTCCTTCCGTGGATTCAAGCATCTACCTCGCTGGGGAACACGATGCCATGGATACCGTCCTTGGCTTTAGGATGCATCAGTGGGCTGAGATGATGTGCAGGTGGTGGCAGGCAGTTGAATAAAATTATGTTTAAAAAATAAACTGCTTTTATTTTGGAAGAAGACATCTTCAGATAAATTGAATGTGGCGACCCTTTCATGATTCTATATCTATGCATTTAGCTAGGCTATTTCTTTATCAGTTGTTAATTACTCTCTTAATCTGTAACTGATAGATGAAAAAAAAGTTTTCATAATTACTTGATGACCTTGCCCACAACATCCAGCCATAAGCCTGCTGAATTAGCAGGCAACCAAATAAATAGTAACAAAGTAGACTAACAACTGCAACACAGTGAAAACGTGAAGTGCTCAGAGAAAATCAAAGGCAATGCAAGGTAGGCGATGCAACCAGTGGTCCAATAGTGACAGCGTTGCCAGACGTATGATAATTATTGTATCTGTACAATGATTATTGTATTTGTACGATAAATTTAACCTATGTACGATGATCTACAAGTAATAATGCCAAATGTATGACAATTTGATAATTTTGTGACACTTAGTATTAGCAGTTGTAATCAGTCTAGGCTACCTCATTTAAATTAATTTCCAGACACAATCAGGATCATAAAATATGGAGTCTATCTTTACACATCTCTTCTCACGTGACGTCTTTCCAGCCAATCATCCTTGCTGTGATGATGAACGTGAGTCATGTTAAGTTAATTATTCACATTCCCTTTGCCTAAGGACAAAGTCATTTTAGTTCCTACCTGTCATTGTTTACGGGGACACATTTGTGTATCAACTGTAACCTTAAGTACTGTACACATTATATTTTTTTATTATTTCACTTGGTTAAATTATCATCACTCGTGTATGATAATTTTCCTCAAAATACTATCATTTTAAGCCTCTGGTACGATACTTTAGCATTTCCCATCTGGCAACACTGAATAGTGCTTTGAGCCAGTGGCTCGTTATGAGAGACAGATGTGTCATACAGGTGCCCGTGGTTTGATTAGGCCATTTCCCCTTCCGTGTTAACCACAGCTCAGAATGTTGATGTGTATGGGAATGTCCATTCTATACATTCTATTTCTATGGCTCGAATACTCAAAACAGTATGGTGGTCTCTACACCAAGGATATTCTCTCCTCCTTACTCCACTGCACTGTATTTGAGCAGGGTGTGCACTGCACTGTCTCTGGCTGTTATAGATGATACGGGCCATGCATTCCGTTCCTTCCACCCCATTACTACTACCCCACCACTGCCCACCAGCTAGCGGTTAAAATGTCAACCGCAGTGACACATGGTCCCTTTTTTTTTACTGCAATTTGAAGAAACCCATGTTATAGCCTTGGCTGTGTTTTTATATGAATGAGGATATAGAGGATTCCTTCTAAGATTTAAATTCCTATGCCAGTATGCCAGGAAAACAGCTTCTCGGTTGGTCAGCCTCTGCCTTGAAATTCTCTCTGCCTTCCAACTGGACTCCAGCTACTGCAGTTCTGGATGTTTCTTTAATTTATTAGAAGTGAGCTGTGGGTTGGAGAGCAATTAGTATGCCTAGGTTATACCTATCTATCTGTGGAGGAACCACAGCTCTGTGAAGTATCAGAGAGGACCAATTAGCGCTTGCAGTTAAGAGGAGTTTAACTCTTGGAATAATCCCAATTTGGGAGTGGACTGAGCAGGTGTGTGCCTAGTTTCTTTAGGCCTAGTATGTCCATTAGAATCTTGAGCTATGGGGATGGAAAAACATTTACGGAGCAGGGTGTCCGTTATCCGGTAGTTACCGTGTTTTTACCTGGGAAATCTGTTGAAGTCCGACATTTAAATCTCTGCTGTCATAATGTCCGGTTAAAATAATTCCCTCTAAGCACAATTGAGAACTACAGGTTCTAAGTTTCATTTTGATGCATAGGTTGCGGGGGTTTGAAAGAAATCCAGCTGCCACACCAGGCTTTTGTCTCGCTAGCTCCTGCACCTCCCGCCTCCTCCTCCTTGATGCGAGTGGTAGCCGGGAACAGTCAGCTCTCAGCCCGCTGCCTGCTGCGTGCTGACATGGTAGGGGTGACTACAGAATATAGCAATCACTTATCAATAATGTGTAGTAAATGAAACGACTAGTTAGTGAAATCAAATTCCTATGTTGCAAACAGAATGGGCAGTTTTATGTTTACATATTATTGTGGCCATCCACAATTATATTAATCGATTTGAAGGAACATAATGGCTGATGCACATGAAACGTTATGCAGCGCAATGCAGTGTGTTTGAGACACTTGGCACCTTTGATTTTTAAGTCGGCAACTACACGCTTCACTGCTGCGGAAATGTTAAAGAAGTAAAATTATATTCCTTTTGGGACTCTCATTGTTCAGTCATCAGCTGGCTTGCAGTATATAGTAGACATGAAGGGTGTTACACATTGTTGATTTTAATAGATGAAAAGCAGTCTTGTGAGGCAGTGCTAATGACAATATTTTTTGGCCCCCATGGTGACAGTTTAGACAAGCTGCTCCTCTATTCCACAAAGCTTTTTGAGATGTTGGAAGACACTGGTCAATTCAAAGATCATGAGGCAGGGTAGCACTTATGGGTAACAGTGTAACCAGCTATGCAATGGACTGATAAGCTTGTCATTTAATCACTTGGCCCTCTCAGACCTTTCCTACTGGGCATTATGAAACATCATAAAAAAAGATAAATAGTTAGCTTGTCAGTGTGTACAATTGTGTGTAGCTTGTTTGCTGTTATGTGTACATTTCTGCTGAGATCTTTATGCAGGCACTTAATCCAGCTAAGTTCCCCAGCAAGCTACAAAGTGAATTATCTACTGCACACAATGATTTGAAACTGGCATTTCAGACACTCTAAGCAAACCAGGTCAAAACCAAGCCAACTAGTTAAAAATGTGCAACGTCTTCCTCTTTCCAGTTCTTGATGTAGCCTAGTCCAATCCTCACTCCTACTGTAAGTGTTTTTGTCATGCCTAACTGAAAGGCATGATTTCTCAAAAATTTGCAAAGTATCTTTAATATCTTCTCTGTCCTTGGGCATGGGGAAGAAAGTATCGGTTGCTGCTGGCTTTTAATTGAAAGTCAACTGTGTTTGTGTATTGCTGGCTTGACCTGATATCTGTAGAAAGGGAAGATAGAAAGCACCGAAAGCAAAATAGGAGGGGAGGATATGCTTCTCATTCATAACAGGAATGTTGTAAATAAGGTTGGGTATCGTTTAAATTTGTTTCATTCTGGTGCCAAAACCGATACTTTAAAATGATGCCGGTTCCTAAACGGTGCCAAAATCGATACTTTTCTTCTTCTTTTTTGAATAAATACCATACAAACACCAAATCACCAATTTAAACTTGGTGAATTTTGAATCGGCCCGATAGTTGACCATGTTGTAACCGGCACCACTTGGTTCTCGATAGCCAACCCTAGTTGTAAATGCCAAGCTGCCATAATCCATCTTTAGTGTTCCGATTGTGTGTAATGTGTCATGTGTGTAGGCGGTTTCTTTATTACATGCAAAATGGACATGATAAAGGTCTGGATTCATGATGACAGATATGGATATGGTTCTATCAGAAACTTGATGGCAATTGATGGTTATAATGTTTATAGAGCCTATCGGGCTGGTAGAGGTGGTGGAGTTGCAATTTATGTTAAATCCAAACTATGTAGCTCCATATCACAGTCTGTAACCAAAGCCAGACAGTCTGAGCTGCGCACTGTTACAGTGAACGTATCCAAGGATACTTACTTTACTGTTGTTGGCTGTTGCAGACTGCCATCGGCCACAAAATAAGCTATTTCCTCTCTTTCTGATACCTTACACAGTTTCAATGACTTGCCTCTGCCCTCACCATGTGTTATGTATAGTACACGCCACAGCCTAGACAGTGAGCTAAACATTCTTCTGATAAAATCACTCAAGACAGGAGCCAAGTTTCAAGCATTTAAGTGGATGCCAAGCAAATAAATACTTTTATTCAATAAATAATAGGCCTAATGGATATAAAATGCTTCATTGCAAATATGTCAATTGTGGAACTTAACAACTGAAAATTACAACTTAAATACATATTCAATAACAAGCTGGCTAAGAGGAAACATCCATTGATTTTTGTGCGGGTACCACTCGAGAGAAGTGAGGGCATCAGTGCAGGCAGGACAAATTTTTACTGCACAGAAGTGGCTTCATAAATGTTGCACTTTCTCTCAATGTTAGTTTCCTGACTTAAAATGGCCAAATATTGCCACCATTACTGTACCATCGCTATTGCCACCATTACTATAACGTTACCATCACTACTGTCACCAATACTACTGTACTGTAATCACAACTCTGACTAAACCCTACACAGCACTAGCAGTGCCTCTGCTGCTCTGCCTGTAACATTACTGTTCTCGCTTAGCTCATAAAACCATTAGACATCGGGAAATGAAACAAACAAACTCAGAAATGTAAGGTGTACCTGCTCTACCTTATAAGAGTTCCCTCTTTCATAAAATGGTACTCAACAATTCAATTTCGCTATATTTCCGCGCTTCTCTCCTTCCCTCCTATCTGATTCAGTGCCTGTCTGACTGTGTATGCAAGGGGAGGGCTATCACAGACTGGTCCGAGAGAGAGATTGACAGCGGAGCAAGTAGGGGCTGCAAATAAATTTGCTGCACGCAGCTCTGCTATGAATTAAGATTTTAGCCATTTTAAATAGTAAACTAGAAGGGCACTCAGAGAGATGCCTACACCCGCACGAGCAGGCAAAGCCTACCCATCTGGGTAACGTCAACTATATACACCTACTATGAATTGAATGTGAATGTGTGAAATGAATGTGTTATTACTGTAGAATAGGGCTATATTTCATTCCTGCCGTGGAGCAAGACACCTCACTAGAATTGACCTCAAATTTGGAACAGCTGTCTGACACTCAGCACTCACCGGACCACTGGAATGTCTCCGTTTATGAACCATGACGGCGCACTTGATAATGCGCCACATCCAATTCTACCTCTACAGTCATGAATGGTCTCTTAAATCTGCATAAGTATTTGTATTTCACTTGTAAAGAAAGTAAAAAATAAAAAAAAATTCGGAAAAACATAAAAAAATGTGGATTCTCTCCTTCTCCGGAGACTGTGCGTTCTGTCCCTACGTTGCGTTCAACTATATTGTTTGCTGCTAGCGTTTGCAGGAAACCTTGTGAACGTTTTTTAACCAAATTTTTGATTTTTTTGCTTGATACCAAACATTTTATTTCATTCAGCTTGAGGTCATATTTTATATAATTTCATTACAGTGTGGGCCAAACGTTACTGGGACATGGCTTTACGCTCTGCCTGTTCCATTGAGAAGGAGGGTCCCAGTCTTTTGAGGAGACAGCAGCCTATGATGACTACATATTTTTATATGTCTATTAAATACAACTGCAGAAAGGACCTTACTTTACATTTCTCCAGAACAGGACGGCAGCTTAACAAGTTACCTCACAAGAATACTGTAAGTAGTTAACAAACTAAAACGAATACACAGCACGGTGTTCCCTACAACTGCCCTGTTTTGCACAACGGCCACCTGCATCCAAAAGCACATGTCTGGTCGCATCTTGGGGATGTGCGACTCTTTAACACACAGGGCTTGGAATGGATTGGTAGGACACTACTGCAATTAGCTACTTTTTTCTTCCCCATATAGCGAAATTAAAATAAATGCCTGAAATGCAGCAGTGTGGAGGATAGGATATTGGAATTTGATTTTCAACTTTCTGTATTGTTTAGGGCAGCACACAGAAAAAAACATGGCTGGAGTTTGAATGATAGGAGGGAAATGTTCATTTAGGCTGGGGCATGTCACATAATGTGCTGGTAGGCTTGTATGCTTTTGCCTATATAGGCCTGTTTAATAGCCTATAATGGGGACTAGTCCTACTGCAGATTAATCTAATTATTCTCATATTCTCATTCTTATTGTCATTTGCATTTAATTGTGTAGGCTACAGCATCATCAGAATAATTATCTTACATCTCTTAAACATGAACTTTGTGCAGGCAGCCTGACTTGCTGTCAAAATCCAACTTTCCCACTGGATGAATATCTTGTCTGTCTCACACCAGTAAGCTACTTCATGCAAATGTCCTTTATTTGCAGTCATTGGTGGATGGCACTGCTAATGTCAGCTAGGCTATTATAAAAGGCAGCAAGATACAACAATAATGAAAGGGAGAATGGAAAAAAATGCACAAATTGAACAAACAGTATAATAATAGTCATGACAGCCATATGGGACTCCAGTAGCTGTGATATCATTTTCATTTGTCAAGCACAACCTCTCCTTACCGTTACTAATGTTTGCAAATGTTTAATCTCAAACATAAACAAACAGATTTTTTTTCCATAAACCTTCACAAACATACACAAACCTTTGCAAACATAATGCCTTGTTGAACACACCTCGCCATATCGTCTGACCAAATAGCGAACATTCTAAATAGTTGTTGTTTCAAAGATTTTGTGCATAGATCACTAGATTTCTCAGATTATAATACGCATTTCACATGGGCATTTCCTGATGACATAGTACAATTTTGGCCAATAGTGAACACCGCGCTGTGCAGGTGTAAAAAAATGTAAAATCAACATGTGGCGGTCAATTTTGATTTTGTGGCTAGCCGCCACAAATAAATCAGTGTATGGGAAACACTGCATTTAGTTATTATGAGTTAATGAGTTTGACCATGTCCTCCAGTGATTGGAGGACACTGAATCATGGTATTGTGCTAATTACAGCTCAGTGGAAGAATGGCCATAGGGATTGCTATTTTTCCATTTAAATCCTCAAAGGATTCGGTGTCCTGCGATGACATCACCGGAGGATATATTCAAACTCTTTAACTAAATGAGTGTGTGCTAAATAAATGGGCATTGTTTCTCAATGAAGTGCCTCTTTAAAAACTGTTGAAAAAATACATAATATGTCCCCTTTAAATCTCACACAATTTATCAATACTCCTACAAGCCCCAACCCAAGAGATCAGAGCAAATCTACGTTATTAGATCTAATTTTCACAAACACTAAGTAAGTGGGCCTGTAGCTCAACTACTGTATTCTGTGATGATGTCAGCAATCATTGTGCTATTACCTGTGTAAGAGTATCAACATTACCCAAGTGCAAACCTTGTTATGTTTTAAAAGGCATTTTAAA
Organism: Parasudis fraserbrunneri; assembly: GCA_900302295.1. Classification (NCBI taxonomy): domain Eukaryota; kingdom Metazoa; phylum Chordata; class Actinopteri; order Aulopiformes; family Chlorophthalmidae; genus Parasudis; species Parasudis fraserbrunneri. Next base: position 12,539 of record OMKL01064125.1, on the reverse strand, counting down.
CTATTTGAAGGGCAAGCATTTCTGCATGATCTGTACACTAGTGACAATGACGGAGTCAGTTTGATCCATGATGTTGAATGCACATGTACACTAGTGACAATGACAGAGTCAGTTTGATCCATGATGTTGAATGCACATGGGGATATTTTCACACCTCATGTTGATTTGTAATAAGTATGCCCCTATAAAGAAATGTGGGATTTCTAGGAGGGACAACCCGTTGTTGAAAGGAACGCCTCCTGGGCCAAGGCTAGATCCATTAACTCCCCTGCTGACTGGACTGCTTTTAGAGCTCTGGACTAGGTTATCCAAGTCAAAATATTATTTGAAATCTATTTTGGAAAATCTTAACAATCCCACAGAATTTTGGAAACAGATAAAATCATTGCCATGTTCCAATGTCCCTTCAGGCCTCCCTGAATGCATTTTAGGTGACTCAATTTAAATGAATGGTTGCAATGTGTCGTTTGGAATGAGGACCATGTACACTCAAGTGCATACAAATAACATAGAATAAGCAAAAGAAAAAAATGAAAATAAAATACAAAATCAAACTAACTTCACCATGGTAAAAATAAATGTGTTTTCTGTGTTTTCTGATGTCGGCTGTATTGCTGCTTCCTTGTCATTGTTATGTTTTCACCCCTGTGTATGCATGCGTGCGTGCGTGCGTGTGTGTGTGTGTGTGTGTGTGTGTGTCTGATCTCGCAATATCTCAGAAAGTAATGGCTGGATTGCCCTGAAATTTGCCATGAATTCACATTAAGAAGTAAACTAATAATTGCCTGTATCTTAGTATCATAGGGCACTAGAAATGGTTTTACTAAAACATCTCTCTTTCCATTTACTGGAAACTGATCCTACTTCTCTGCTATCCTATCTTTCTCTCCCTTGTGGAGTGCCTCAGCAAATTGACTCCTCATCCATACCGCTATAGCCTAGACAGTCAAGGATTGGCTGTTATCTATGTTGTTATAGCACACTGGGCAATTACAGATGCATTGACAGCATATAACTAATCTTTAATGCACTGATTGGGTATTCCACTTTGGTGATACCGGTACTGTCTCTTTTGATGAGATTTTATGCTCTGAGATCACACAGGGTGAGTGAGGCTAATCTTCATGGACATGGATAATAATGCTCTGCTGGTCATATGAAGCTTTGATGTTTGCACATAGATATCACAAGACAAGGATTAGCCTAGTTTGTAAATCTTCATTCGAAACATTATAGGCTAGAAGTTAATCTAATAACTGGCTTGGTGCACAAGGTGAAACAGGATGACCTGAAGTCCTCAGGGACTAGTTGATGATGATAAAATACATTGACAACACCTGATAATACTTAATATTGACATCCAGCTAATTCCTAGGCTCTAGCCCACTTACCCTGTGCTACCATTGTACAATGAAACAGAAATTAACTAATTTGACTCCAATTTGAATCCAATTTTTTTTTTTACTTTAGCCTGCTAGATGCTTCATTATAGCATACAGTCACATAACATATTCTTTTTCTATTTATCTTTTTCCTTTCTCTATTTATTTATATTCACTCTATTCGTTTCCAAGGCCATTTCTTCAAGTGGAGGCCCCATTTCAGCCATCCATCAATAGACAGACAAAGCCATTAATGCTTCACAGAGTCAGCCTCTAATGCAGGGTGGGAATGCCTCAGCAGAGTCAGATCTCATTGCTCCACACACCAGAGTACAACTTCACTCTGAAGCGACTGGCTGGTGAATGAAAGTATCGCTACCCTCAGGCTCCATCTTCCTCAGTCAGGAGTGTGGTGGTGGTGCTGTGCAGGAGGATTTTGAGGGGAGTCTGTGAATTAGAATTTCTGGATATTGTGTTTTTAGACAAATCACATACAGTAATTTCTGTTATGAATTATTCCATGCAGTAATTTAGACCTAAATTAGATAAGATAGGTATTTTAAATTGGATCTGTCAAATAGATGAATATCGCAAAATTGCCAATTCAAACGTATCTGGCTATCTCTTCTGAAAGCTTGCAACCCCCCAGGTTTCATTATCTTACCAGTTACTAGTTGGTTTGTGACAGAAGAAGTGCATTTTGACTGATACCCCTCGAACTTTGAGTCAGATTTGGAGTTTGTATCAATGCAGCTGCATCTTGGACTCTTGTATTGGTTTTCTGATGTGATTCAGTTAATCTTTACACCCCTAGTATGGAGTGAAGTGACAGGAAAGATGAAGAAAGAGAGGGATGACGGAGGTCATCCAGACTCAAACCCACAACATCGCAGCTATATGTGCCTTAGCCCACTGAACCATCAAGATGCCCCGGTTTGGGGATTTTATTATTTGATGATCACAACACCTTTGACAGTGTTATAAATTAGAAGTTCGCCATTTCCTGCATTTCTTTGGGATGATGAATATGGCCAAACTGCGCGCATGGCTGTACAGTACATCTCACATTAATCACTTTTGACACTTTCAAATAGGAAATGTCCAGCAATATAGATTGATATGCTTTCTGAATAGCCATTCTCTCCCTCTCCTCTCCATAACCCACATTAGTATTGCTAACAGTATTCTGAAGTTTCCCTTCTAATGCTCACTTAGCACTCTGTCTGAATTGTGCATAACTTCTTTATAACAGGTGGACAGTCATACATACCATATCTGAGTGTTTCTGCAATTGCCTTCTCAAAAACAAGTGTCTAAGATGTCCATCCAATCGGAAATTCTCGGGGTAGGGGAATTTACCTCCCTCTTGCCAATCACACCCACATGCACAACAGATGGCTGTATGGTAAGAGGTAGAGGCTGCAGAGGCATGTGTCAGAGGGAGCAGGAGAGTGACAACTAGAATAATGCACCTAGTACAGTGTAGACCTCTGCCAAGGCATAACAATCCCCCCACCATTTTACTGGGTAGATGACATGGCAGAGTTACCTATATTGCCAGTCTCAACAGACCCAGGCTATAAATCCATGTTTTATGTATCAACAATAGTGATACTGCCTCACATCACACTGTCATATGACAAACATATTTGTAATGTTTAGTGCAAAGCATTCACAAGTAACATATCACTGCCTGTTGACCATGAATTTTTCCAAAATTGTATCTAAATCATACATATAGATACCATCAGTAGGATGAGGGACAACACATTTCAAATGTCATCATCATCATCATTTACAAGCTGTTGAATTCATGTTTTTAGTTTTGTGATAATGTCACCACCACGAGGCCAAATGACTCAGAACTTCACAGGCCTCCTCACTATAGTAGGGCAAACATATCAAGTTTGGTGCAAATCAGACAAAGCGTTCACTTCTTGTGTTGTCCATGAGAAGCCACATCACTGTATCATTTTTGTGTACGACTAACAGTCGGAGAGATTTGAAAATTTTAAGTGTGGCCTTATGGTGGCCCTAGAGGAAAGGGCATGGGGTCACCAAAATCAATAGTTTTTTTCCTCTAGGGTTCATGAATATTTGCTGCACATTTTATGGCAGTCCGGCCATAACCTTTCTGTTTGGCCTGATGGTGGTGCGAGAGGAAAGGTCATGGGGTTACCAAAATCAATACGTTTCTTCCTCTCGGGTTCATGAATGTTCACAGGAATTGTTTTGACTGTACAACTAATGGGTCAGGAGAAAAAGTGAAAAGTGAAAGTTTGGCCTGGTGGTTGCTCTAGAGGAAAGATCATGGGGTCACCAACATCAATAAGTTTCGTCCTCTTGAAGAAACCAACACTAGCACTTGAGAGGTGCTGCTATGATGGAGTTTTTATTTTCCTACTTCAATCTGTCACAGAGGGCATCCATAATGTCAAGATGAATAGAAGGCAACACGCACACCTCTTGCTTTGTCTCCTCTGTGGTGCAGAGCAGAAAAGCCTTGGACATTGAAGCAGTAAAACTAATGTCAATGCTAAGCTGTCATTATCTTTTAGGAGGAGACTATGGGGGCTTTCTGATTTAAAGGCATGAATTGTGAACGATTTGTAAAAGTGCTGAATTATGCATGATAAGCAGTGCTTCAGTCTCACAGTAAATCCTAATCCTGCATGTATATCATTAATGAAAAATATTATCTTTCCCCATTCACTCTTTTTATACAACATGTGCTTGCAGGCAGCATTTTGCCTAATTTCTGATTTTGTTTACCATCTCTTTTCAGTTTCTCTGGAAGTGCAGATCACACCCAGCCAGGGCGAGATCAGTGTTGGAGAGTCCAAATTCTTTCTGTGTGAAGGTAAGCTAACCAACAGTACCGCTAGCATGACTATGGGCCTCTACTGTGATTTTGTTCTACACTGTATTAAGGCTGCAACAGAGAATACTGTGGTTTTGACAGAGAGAAGAAATGTGTAAACTGATGCCTATACTGTTACTACCTAGATATTATTATGATGATGATGTTCACATATCAAGTTGGCTATGCATTGTTTACTATTACACAACAGGAATAAGGACTTAAGGCATTCATACCTTGGTTTGTTTGAAATGGTTAGAATCAGAAGAGTAATTATTACTTTTGTTGTTGTTTTTATTGGTTTGGTTTTGTTTCACATTGCCAAATGACAAGCAAACCACACTGTATAAACAAAGCCATGTGATCAGGCATTTATTGGACATAATATTCAATCATAACGTACATATGTGAACAAAAGTGATCTTCTCATCTCTGCTTTGGCTTGCGTAAATGTTACAACATACTGTTTATGTATTACATTGTCCAAACCACTGTAGGTGATTATTTATGAGTGCTATTGTAACGTGAAATGTGCAGGTGAGGTATTTGTTTAGTATGACAAAACTATTTGGCTATTCTGACCTTACTAAAAATAACAATTACCTTGTGATGATGCAAACACACACATTTGGTAAATATAGAAAAATAATAAAAATCTTTCAGGTATTTTCCTGCTTTTGCTTTTTTCCTGATTTGATGTGATGATGCTTTTGTGTTGCTGGTTTTCTCTCAGTTGTTGGCATCGCCAAGCAAATAGACTGGTTTGGACCAAGTGGGGACAAGATAGAGCCGGAGAGGCCAGACATAACGGTAACTCGTAACGACGAGTCCTCTTCAACGCTCACACTTTATAGAGCCGGGTCTGAGAATGCAGGGACATACAAGTGTGTAGCTACCAGTGGAGACCAGCAAGCCGAGTCAACGGTCATTGTGAAAATCTACCGTAAGAGCTTCTTTACTCACTATACATGCTCTCCTACTTCAACTTATCTGGTCTGGGCATATACTGTTTCAGGAAGCTTTTTAGCCCTCAAAGGAAGAGGCATGAACATACTTATTTACAGCTGTATTTTATTCACTCCTCAAGGACAACACATCGTTCTATTCCTTTTCAACGCAGATGGATTTTTCATCAGTTCAATAAACCCAGAGTAGACTATTAGAGTACTGCTTAATGAGGCCTGTCTGTTGGACATTTCTTCTGAGTAATGGGTTTTATTTCCTGTGTATGTGAAGCACCAGCAAATGTCCATCATAGATGAAATACAAGCATAACTTTCTTGTGGTAGTTCAGTCTATTTAAGCTGAAGTGGGTCATCATTATGACAAAAAATCAGCACCAATACATATTTCTATATCAATGTCAGTTGCATACAGGCCAACTGATACAATGTCTTTAATTGCCTTTTAATTTTGCACATCAGCATTAATGACATGCACAGTGTCAGAAACAAGAATGTACGGACACAGGTATGAAATCAGTAGGCATTATTCTTTTGATGTCAGAGCTACGACTGCCTGGAAGATTTGCTCTTTGAGTAAGAGCAGTTTACTTGCTGTACACAGACCAACTACTCGCAAATACACACTAATATGAGTCATTTAGACCTTATCAGTCCCATGGGGGTTCCTGTGAACATTACGGTCTTTCAGAGGCTCTAGTGGGCTCAATTGTAAAGCTAGAGCGAAAATAGAGGTAACCTGAAAGGAGAGATCTGGAGGAATCCATAGATGCGAACCATTTCATGCTAGCTTGCCGAAATAAAGACAGCTACACAAACATTCCATGCAAGGCCTCTATTGCATTCATATGTGATGATATGAGTAGTCGTAGTAGCCTTTTCAATGAGGTGACACCATTATATGAAATGTAACCTCACCATATAAAATGACTTATTCTGACTTCTAGGATAATCACAGCTTCATGAAACTGTACATCCAGGAACTAGAGACCTCGGCCATTAATTATGTCTGAGCCATTTCAGCAATTTTTTCAGCAACATTTTTGCAGGAATATCCAGATGTCAAAAGTTATTGATACCAAGTGGTCTTCTGGAGTGATACCCCTCCTCCAATTCTCGAATGGTAAAAAATGGCTAAAAAGTGTTCCAAAACTGTGCAACTAGCTGCATCAACCCAAAACCTGGTGCAGCAACTTATTATACTTAACTAAGCTTGGGAATGGCTATCATAGGTCTCCAACATCTATGTCACAAGCCCTTATTTAACAAATGTTAAATAAACGTTTAACATTTGAATAGGCAAAATTCAAAACAATGTTATGTTACATATTTATGATTAGAAATGACTGATGCTCAGTGTTAAGTTGCATCTCAAACACATCTTCATTGTCCCAGCTTTCTGATCATGTAGAACACTTCTATGTGGCATCTACTGTTGAGCCTAAAGAGTTAAACGGAGCAGCACATCTGTGTGACATCACTGATGAGGGATGGCACAAACTAGCTCAAACTGGCTCCAGTACTGTAATGATTATAATGCAAACTGAACTGTCTCAAGGCATTTAAATACTTAAGTAGTATTCCCTTTTATCTGTTTGGCTCTAAAACAGTGTTCAATAATTTTATCCTTATTTGTAGCTTTTATAATTTTTTATAATAATAGTAAGTAGGCCAACTTTAATTGAATCTATCGAGGCAGAGTTAATCCCCCCCCCACAATAATAAAGTATGAACTTTGTTTAATTTATGAATATATTTCCTTGAAAATTAATTGAAACTAAACCATGATGGTATGCAAATAATTGGTGATTGGTGCAGAGTGATAATGGAATGCCTACAATGATGATAGATTCATTTAGACTGACCTCATCCCTCCCTAATATACTGTACAGTACCATACTGTCCTGGTTTGTTAGCATAAATAACTGAATGACTGAATGCAAATGCCAAAACGTTTTGAATTCGTTCTGAAAATTTATTTTCAGCTTGCCCTTGTCCTTGAAATGCCTTCAAGCTAAGCTATTTGATAATTGTTGACCTGAGCATATAGCCTGCATCAGTTGACATTAAAGTGTTGTTATGCTAATATGATGTTTTAGTCATTTTATTTTGACATAGAAATTCATGATAACTCATTAGTACTGCATTTGAGTACATTTTAGTGCAACATTTTAAATACATTTCTTTTTTGTTTGTGACAAACCTGTTCAGTATTAGCCAACCTAAAACAATGCAGTCTACCTATAATGTGTCTCTCTTATACATTAGACTGTGTAGGCTATTAAATGCACTGCCAAGCCATAGCCATTGGCCTAGCTACAACTATATCTATCCTAAGTCAAGTTCTATCCATTTCCTTATCAGAAACTTTGAATTGAAATTGACTTATCTTTTAGTTCCCACTGGCTTCAAAGCATATCCAAGATATTCTCCAGAGACTTATTATTGTTTCTATTTAGTTAGCCATCATTGTGACACTGATGTTGCTCTTGTATTGAATATTTGTAGGGAAATAGTTCCTGGTGTTAGAATTAAAACATTGGTTAAAATGACCTTAAGTACTGACACAAGTTCAGTTTTGCCATTTCTGCCTATGCAATGCATGTGAGTAGAAGCTGATCACAATTCAGCCTTACATGGTAACCCCCCCCCCACTCCCCCACCTCATGTGAGTCATTTCTGCAAAGGGACAGCACAACAACAGATTATATGAATCACTCTCGATATATTTAACACTGTGTACACCAGTTTTGTAATAGTTTGCAGCTGTGGAGCGAATTGATGAGTGTCTGTCCAGACTAAACGGAGAAGTATGAAGACATAGTTATGTGCATTAAGTACTAACACCCACTCCTGTGTTGATGGTTACATAGCGCTTAGACCAGAGTACCACTGAATAGAGAAGTATCAAGAGATTGTTGCATGCGTGAAGCACTAACCGCAATTCCTGAGTTGCAAGTGACATAGTGCAGGCGTGGCACGTGCATGTCAAGATGATGCAGATAATGTGCAACAATTGCTGGCTTATAGTAATAACAACATAATATAGTGGTGCAGAAAGTACAGTACAGTTATGGGCAGCATGGTCATATATTTTGGTCAAGATATTTTCACAATTGACGTATCTCAAACCCTGCCCCTTTTTCTTGGTCCTCCAATCACAACAATTGCTTTCCTCTGACGACTTCTCCAAGGAAAGCAACCGTTGTGATGGGAGGATCAAGAAAGGAGGGCGGAGCTAGAAATAGGTCAATTTCATCAGTGGGGGAACACTCTGAAATACATCATGGTTCCCAAAAAGATGGAAAATGCATATTTTATCTTGCAAGGCAAGATTTCCATTTTAGTAGTGGTGATCTAAACCAATATCATTATCAAATCATATTTGTGTCAACCCCTGGGGCGACAGTGGCTCAGGAGGTACAGCAGTCGTCTGGTAATCTGAAGGTTCTTGGTTCGACCGCCGGCGGTGTGTGAATGTGTGAGTGAATGTGAGGCATAAGTTGTAAAGTGCTTTGGATAAAAATGCTATGTAAATGCAGTCCAGTCCATTTACCAAACGAAAACTGTTCTACATTGAGTTTTATTACACATTTTTACTGTTAATGTTTTTCATGTTATATTTTAGAAAAAGTCACCTTCAAAAATGCCCCCTCACCCCAAGAGTTTAATGAAGGAGACAATGCCAACATTGTCTGTGATGTCGTCAGTTCGCCGCCTCCCACGGTGCTCTGGAAGCACAAGGGGGCCAAGATCCAGATGGAGAAGGATGGTAAGATATTGTACCACCAGTCTGCATTTGGTTTTCTTCAGTTTCCTTCCTTCATAGTGTCAGCCCTTGTCATCTGTTTTCACTCAGCCATCTCTACAAAGGCCCTTCTGAGCTGTCAAGTTCTTTTTTCCGTCTCAGCGATTCTTTGACAACTTGTGGGTGTGAATAAGATAAATGCTGTTTCAATAATATTGAATTTGCCTACAAATGCAGTTGTAGACAATGTATGATTTTTGAAATCATTATATAACGATTTATAAATGTTTGATAATCATTTATAAATTAATTATGCTTATAATGAATCATTTTCGGGACCTATAGTAAATCATAAGTTAACGATGTAATCACTAATGATCTATGAATGATTATCAGTGACATTTTCGATACTTTAGTTATCATTTTTTTATGAAATTCTTTATTTATTTGTATATGATTAGATATTTCTCTACATAATTTGTATACCTGTGTTTATAATTTGCAATGTTCTCATTCATTGATACAGCATATTTAAGGGGATAAACAATAACATTGGTCACATGTTATTTCTATGACCTTGGTTCATTCTAGATTTGTGAACATGCGATAGTGGCTCAAAGCTTGAACAGGAAAGTGATTTGTATTATGCTATTGTGGTAAAGAAAAAATAGTTAGAATTAGCACCAATTATTTTTAAGAATTTACTTTTCATCTATCTATGTATTATACTTTCAATGCAGATTTGTGCAGAAAAACAATTTCTGTCATATACCAATGCCTGAAACTCTGCAGTGATAATGAGACATTTTAGTGTGCCATGTAGCTTGATGAATATAGCCTTTATTTTTGTCAGTTGTGTGTCTATTACTCTGCTAGACTACAAGGTCAATATATAACAGCATTTTACTGGCAAGTCCTGTAAATTGTAAACATTTACTACAGCTGTTGTACTACTGTTGGAACTTTGGCCAAACTGGTTTACTGATTAAGACTTTTTAGATTGACCAATAATGTATTACTGGTGCAGCCTGAATAAGAAAAGACAAACTATATTTTGGAGGCTGTCAAAGTGATTATGTTGCAGTGCATCTCCTGAGCTCAGTCTGCGCTTTGAAGTGAAATGTACCACTGAGTTTTGAATTTGAAAATAATTCATGGCGCATGTTGAGCTAAGTTGTTTCCCCCACACAGCCTTGACACTGAGCAATAACATAATGTGGAGGGTATTGTTGTTGTCGCTTGGTAGAAAATAATAACAACAAGCCATGGGTGGCCTATAATAACATTTAGAATCACTACATGATTATATTTTGCCAAGTTGAAGGTATTCAGCTCATAGTTCATCCAGAGCTGAGAATTTTTACAGAACAATTTCAGGTTTGTATTTATTTATTTATTTATTTTTATGTATACTATTACACCTCTGCTATTCTGCATTATCGTTAGCACCACTGTGAAATCATGCTCTTTTGAGAGTAAAAGCTCTATATATATATATATATATATATATATATATGTATATATATATGATAATATATATGAGTCCACACATCTTTTTTGAGAATGTAACGTGATTCACAGTGCATTGGCACTCTACTTCTTTTCAGTTCGATTTAAGATTCTGAACAACAACCACCTTCAGATTCGTGGCATAAAGAAGACAGACGAGGGGTCATACACTTGTGAAGGCCGTATCAAGGCCCGTGGTGAGATTGATCTGCGGGTCATCAAGGTCATTGTAAATGGTCAGTATTCTTTCTTTTTCACTTTGTTTCTTTCTTGTTTTATCTCTGGTCTGCATGCTTTTACCTGGCTCCGCTCCTATGGCAATTTCACCTGGGACAGTGGCAGGAGAGTTGGTACTCAAAAAGCTGGAGCAGAAGTGCTTCCTTCATCAGCTGTCGATCTACAGTATAGAAGCGAGTAGGGACAATAAGCAGTGCAGAGGTGGCTACCCAGAGACTGAACCACTGTGAGTTAAAGGTCCCCTATTATGTGAAATGGGTTGTGCCTTTGTTTATTTTACAGTCTGAAATGTTGTAAAGGTGCTAGGAAAACAGGAAAGTGGTTCTCCTTGCCAACTGGCCAGGATTGTTATCTGGAAAAGAAAAAAAGGTCTTCAGGTTAAACAAGCCATTTAGAACTGGCCCCACTATTTATGTAATTCCTGGAAACAACCAACCACCATTAACCCAACATTTGAAGCCAAGAACACTGCCTGCAAAATCTATTGCCCAGTTTGTAAACGTCTGTTTACTTTTGAGTGTGGGGCAGCCAATCATGTAAGGGAATAATGAATTTGAGATTTGGTGTGTACCCATTAAATAAGAAAGAGGTGCTGGAAAATAGATTAACATTAGTTTATTTTTGGGGGGAAAAACGACAACAATACACACATATATATACTCTATAGACTCCAGGGAATTATATAAAATTGTTGAACAGATAAATATATGGGACTTTAAAAGCCATTCAATGCTAATGAAGTATGTTCCCTGCATTTGTCTAGTGGGCAAATTCTGCTGCTGTTGACTAGCATCTCTCTCTCTCTCTCGCTCTCTCTCTCTCGCTCTCTCTCTCTCGCTCTCTCTCTCTCTGTCTACCTTAGTGCTCCCAACCATCAGGGTGTGGCAGTCTGAGGTGAATGCCACAGCAGATGTGGGGCAGACTGCCATGCTGACTTGTGCTGTGGACGGCTATCCTGAACCCATGGTGACCTGGGCACGGTAAGCCTCCTGGGTTGTAACCTCACACACATACGGTAAGCTCCTTACAACATATGCTGAGTCACTGGTGAGGTATCTGCACTTTTTACCCTATAAGTTAGACAATTAAGCATAATTTCTGCACTATTGATTCTTTCAACCCTAATCCAAATCTTTCACTAGCTGGTTGCTATGACAGAGAATGTGGTTACAGTCGAAGGAGACTAACTGAATTAAACATGGATAGAGTGACAGGCTTCTGCCCTTCCTAATCTGTTGTTAGTGCAGCTTGTTGCATCGACTGCTCGCTTTCTAAGAGGACTTAAAGGCATATGCCCCTCAGAGTGAGAGGACAGGCAGGGGGTGACACGTGACACTTAAACTAAACATATGGTCCTTTTGCTGCCCTAGTGGTTGATATTTTCACCCTGCTGCACACTCTGCCCCGCCCAATCTGTGATGTGAGAGTGCCTCTTTTTTTCCTAGACAGACTTTGATCTACTGGTACCAAGCAGAGTTTGCAGCAAGGTGAAAATATCAACCACTAGGGCAGCAAAAGGACCGTAGAAGATGGTTCCAAGGGATCTTTTCAAACAGAGAAAGTTAATATTATTATAAAGTATCTCAGTATCTTTTAAGTATTTGGAAGCAAAGCATAATGGTTTGCAAATAATTTCAACGTTGATACAGTGGTAGTGGGATACCTGCATCAGTAAGCCTTTTTTTCCTCATCTCCCTTACCACACTCCCACATGTTAACTCCCACATATCTTTGTCATTTCACAAGCAAAGATGAGTGATAACAGCATATGTCATATTAAAAACACAAAATTGTAATAACTAGCTCCCTTTCATTTTCCAAAAGCATTCCCTGGGCTAAAA